>SJYX01023730.1:33215-158463 GCA_006410675.1 Oreotragus oreotragus
GGCTGGGGGGTGGGGGGGGCGGGTGGGGACAGGAAGCACTTGCTCTCTGAAACATGTCCCCTGTTCTACCTAACCAGGAACAAACTGGGATCTAATTCCATCTGCCTGGAGTGTTCCTTTAGGACCCATTAGAAGAGGCTGAAAAAGCAAAGAACACCGAGTCCCTGAGTACAGATCGATTTACCAGAGCTATAAGGAAATGTCACCAGAATATAAAACCCTCTCCTTCAATAAAACTGAAAGCGAAGACTTGCAAGCAGTTGATTTGAAAGTAGTTAGGTGATCTCTCCACCTGGTTCAGCAAAGTTTACACATGCTGTTTTTTTGAGGCCATCTTGAACCTCATTCTCCAGGCCCTGACCTGCACAACAGCTCAAGATTTGGGCCAGATTTAAATGAAGCCCAGGGAAAAGCTGGAATTCAGGTGGCAGGAAAACACAGGGCAGAATTCCGGAGACCACTCACCAGAAACAGAGCCTAGGTCTGGGCCGCTCCACTGTGGAGCTCTCTGGCAGCCCCTCCTGCCCCGCTGACCAGCTCCCGGCCTAAGATCACCTCACACTTCATGCCTCCCCTGCAGGCACATGGCACCCTAAACTCGCCGGGGAATAAGAGCCAGTACCACACTTGGGGCAGCGGGAATGCTGATCACAACACGTCTCAGGCCAACAATCTTCAGGCAGCCTGGGGGGCTCTGCGGGAACTCAACACTCTCACCAAAGTCCCTGCCTGTAGGAGCCCACCCCTGAAGCCCACGTGGTACCTGCAAAAGCCCCCTGAAGGCCAGGCACCTGGGGGTCTCAGTGATACCACCTCTTACCAGGCCTTTCTAACTCTCTATTTTCACCAGACACCAAGCTTACCTGGATGAGCTCAAAGAACTTAGATTTTGGGTCTGTGGAAGAAGGAGCAACTCGAGCCTGGTCTGGGATCTGAAACAAGAAAGCAAAGAACTTCGGTTTTCAAGTGCATTTTTGATTAGGGTTGTGTTTTAGCCTACACAAAGGCTCAGACTGGGCAAGATGAAATGGCACCCAAGGAAGCTGGAAAGGGGGTCTGAGGTGGCCAATTCAGTCACTGCCCCCTTTCAGGCCTTGTGGTAACACTCCTTCAATGCCATTTACCTTTCTCTGGGGCTCTCTGTGGTCAATACTGCTACCCAGGGCCACCAGCAGGACACAGGCCTGTTCACCTACCACCCTTGTCCTTTGTGACCAGTCTGCAGGGCTAAACTAGGAGTGAAAGAGCCAAGGAAGTAACTCCCAACAGTGCTGAGACATCCAACTCTTGAGTGCTGTGGGGGCCGGCCAGGCTGAGAGTCGGTCCCAGTCTTCTCGAAAACTGCCCTGCCCTGGAGCAAAACTGGATGGGGGGACACTCACCCCCCAGAGCCGGAGGCATTCTTTCCGGATCTCTGCCTGCCGAGGCTCGATCAGGGTCCTGGGAAAATGAAGCCAGTAAATGACTGAAACCTCTGTACAAGGAGTGTGCCTCCTGCACACCCATCAGAACCCCAGGGAGAGGAAGTCATGTGAATGAACATGTGCATGTCCACATGAGGCCAAGCTGCCTTTACCCAAGGTGCCTGTAACACTCACACGGCTCTGCCTCCGGGAGATGAGCGCACAGGAGCACGGGAAATGAGTTGATTTTGTTCAACCACAAAGGGAAGGGAGGAGCCACCCTCCTGACCACCTGGATGGCAGGGTCCCCAAACATCCTTCTTCCAAGTACCCATCAGAACACACTGGTTCCTTCCCTAACACAGGCCACATTAAATCCATCCCGTGGACGTCACCATGCCCGAGAAAGCTAGATGAGCTTCTGCTCACCCTCTACCAGAGGTTTTCTTTGACCCGAACTCCCTCTCCTTGCCTGAACATCACTCTTTATGTCTCCTGAACATCAGATCTTCTACACATGCCCCCCTACATTCTCTGATGCACTGGTAACAATTTTTCCTGTATCCTTTGCCCGGGTTACTCTTATCTGTCCAAAGACAACGTAAAGCCTTTGAGGCTGAGGTTCATGCCACATGCTTCTTTGGCATCCTTCACAGAATATGGTAAAGTATGAGATTTAAAAAGTAGGTATTTTTAAATGTTCGTAGAAATGAAGTGAGCTCAGGTTGGGGTTGGGGGGTGGGGAACAAAACATAAAAATCTTCCCTTGAAATAGGTAGATTCTGTAAAGGGCAACACTCACGTGTCTTGCACAAAGGCACGAATTTTGGCCAGAGCTTTGATCTGCAGACTACAGTGGCTGGAATTTAAAAAAAAAGGATTTTATCTCAGAAGGATTACCAAAAAAGACAGCCTACGGTCATCAGGACAGAGAAGTTTAGCCAGAGTAGTGGCCATCTACGTTTGGGGAAGGGGTAAAGTCAAAAAAGAACCCCTTCGACCATACCCTTAAGGTACAGTTACATGGACCTGATGAAAACTTAGGATGAAGCAGAACTGAGTCAAACCCTCCAGACACTCAGATCCCAAGCCCAGCCAAAAGGAAGGTTCTGATCTCATTCTTAAAAATTTGAGCACTTCCCTGTGGTACAGTGGATAAGAATCCACCAGCCAATACAGGGGACATGGGTTCGATCCCCGGTCCAGGAATATCCCATATTCCACAGAGCAAAGACTGTACCACAACCACCAAACCCAAGCTCGAGAGCCTGCAAGTCGCAACTACTGAAACCCATGTGCCTAGAGGCCGTGCTCTGCAACGAGAAGCCGCCGCAATGAGAAGCCCGAGGACCTCAACAAAGAGTAGCCCCCTCTCACCACAACTATAGAAAGCACGCTAGCAGCAATAAAGACCCAGAGCAACCAAATAAATTATTTTTAAAAAACCCGAAAGCTGTAGTGAAATGATTTTTTGGGCTGCATTGTGCAGCTTGTAGGATCTTAGTTCCTCAAGCAGGAATCCCCAAACCTGCAACCTTTCAATTAGAGTCCTAACCACGGGACCACCAGGAATTCCCTGAACTGATTCTAAATGAAGCAACAACACAGACCAGACTTAGTTCAAGTACACACTAAACTGACCTACCCGCGCTAAGAGCCACCCTTACTACCTTGGCCTCCATGACTCTTAAAGACAAATTTTTTCATTTAAAAAGTGAGACATGATAAAGCAAGAAAATGTGTCCCACTGACAAGAGAGGGAAAACAGTCCAACAGAACAAGACCAAGAGATGTTGAAAATATCAGATAAGAACTTTAAAATAACTGAAATATATGTTAAAGGATCTAGTGAAAAAGGTATAATATACTTAAAAAGATGGAAAAATACTGGCAGAGATATATAAAAACTTTTTCATACGCAAAAATTCTAGAAATGAAAAATATATTAGAGATAAATGGTATTATTTAACTGATTTACAGAAGTATAGTTGATTTACAATGTTAGTTGCAGGTATACAACATAGTAAATCAAAATTTTATATATTATACTTTATTTAAAGTTATTATAAAATAATGGCTATATATCCCTAGAGCTTACATATTTTACACATAGTAGTCTGTACCTCTTAATCCCCTATCTTGCCCCTCCCCTCCTCCCTCTCCCCACTGGTAACCCAATAGTTTGTTCTCTAAATCTATCAGTCAATTTCTGTTTTATTATTTATTTTTTTGATTCCACATGTAAATGATAACTTATCTGACTGATTTCACTAAGATCACTGCTCGAGGTCCATCCATATTGTTGCAAATAGCAGAATTTCATTCTTTTTTTTTTAATGACTGTAATATTTCAGTGTGTGTGGACCCATCAACAGTGTACTAGGGTTTCCTTTTCTCCACTTCCTCATCAACATTTGTTACCTGTAGACTTTTTGATGATGGCCATTCTGACAGGTGCAAGGTGATCACATTTAATTTGCATTTCTCTGATTATTAGTGATGTTGAGCATTTTTTCATATACCTGTTGGCCATCTATATATCTTCCTTGAAAAAATGTCTATTCGAGTCTTCTGCCCATTTTTCAATTGGGTTTAATTGATATTAAATTATATGAATTATTTATATATTTTACACATTAACCCTTTATCAGTCTTACCATTTGCAAATATTTCCTCCCATTCAATAGGCTCTCTTTCATTTTGTTGGTTTCCTTTGCTGTGTGAAAGTTTTAAACTTTAATTAGGTCTCATTTCTTTATTTTTGCTTTCTTTGCCTTAGGGCCTGATCCCTCCACCTCTAAAGTTTCTACTCTTTATGTCAGAGTATTCTGCCCTTGTTTTCTTCTAGATTTATGGTTTATGGTCTTACATGTAGGTCTTTAATCCATTTTGAGTTTATTTTTGCATATGGCATGAGAAAATGTTTTAATTTCATTCTTTTACACGTAGCTCAACAGTTTTTCCAGCATCACTGTCATAGAGACACAAAGATACAGAGACTGTTTTTTCTCCAATGTATATTCTTACTCCTGTGTCATAGATTAATTGACAAAATATAAAGGGAAAATCTTGAAAGCAGTCAGAGGAAAAAGGACACATGACACACTGACAAACTTTATCCTCACGGCTAGTTTATCACTATGACTAGTTTATCCCCACGACTAGTTTATCCCCACGGCTAGTTTATCACTATGACTAGTTTATCCCCACGGATAGTTTATCCCCACGGATAGTTTATCACTATGACTAGTTTTTAATCATGAGTAGATACTTAATTTTGTTGAATATTCTTTCTGTATATATCAAAATTATATTATTTTTCCTCTTTATTCCTTTAATACAGTGAAGTACAAAAAACGGTTTTCAAAAGGTACACAAATCTTGCATTTTTAGATAAACTCCAGTTGATCATGAGCATTACTAAATTTAGCATTGCTAAATTTGATTTACTAACTTGTAAACAGTTTTCTTTACATTTTTGGCTGTGCAGGTCTTTGCTGCTGTGCAGGCTTCTCTAGCTCGGGAGAGCAGGGGCTGCCCTCCAGTTGCGGCTCCCGGGCTCTAGAGCACAGGCTCTGTGGTTGGGGTGCACCGCCTTGGTTGCTTTATGGCTTGTGGGCTCTTCCTGGATCAGGGATCAAACCCATGTCTCCTCCACTGGCAGGTGAATTCTTTACCACTGAGCCACCAAGGGAAGATTTTTCTGTATAGGCTCATGAAGGGTATTAATCTATAAATGTGTATGTAGTCTTTTGAATTTTGGTGAGATGATTGGATGTGAGAGTTAGACTGTGAAGAAGGCTGAGAGCTGAAGAATCAATGCTTTTGAACTGTGGTGTTGGAGAAGACTCTTGAGAGTCCCTTGGACTGCAAGGAGATCCAACCAGTCCATTCTGAAGGAGATGAGCCCTGGGATTTCTTTGGAAGGAATGATGCTGAAGCTGAAACTCCAGTACTTTGGCCACCTCATGCAAAGAGTTGACTCATTGGAAAAGACTCTGATGCTGGGAGAGATTAGGGGCAGGAGGAAAAGGGGACAACAGAGGATGATATGGCTGGATGGCATCACTGACTCAATGGATGTGAGTCTGAGTAAACTCCGGGAGTTGGTGATGGACAGAGAAGCCTGGCATGCTGCGATTCATGGGGTCGCAAAGAGTCAGACACGACTGAGCGACTGAGCTGAACTGAACTGAGATGGTTGGATGGCATCCAAACTCCATGGACATGAGTTTGAGCAAACTCTGGGAGATAGTGAAAGACAAGAAAGTCTGGCATGCTGCAGTCCATGGGGTTGCAGAGTCAGACATGACTGAGCGACTGAACAACAACAAATATATATATTTAAATGCTATAAATTTCCCTTTATTAATCTTTTTAATTCCTTTCTATTCATCTGTCAATGGACATTAACAGACATTCAAATTGGAAAGGAAAGCAAAAAATTATTTACTTGCAGAAGATATGGTTATATATGTAAAAAATCTTACGGAATCTACCACACTACTAGAACTAATAAGTAAATGAACCATTCACACAAAATATGTAATCAATATACAAAACTCAATTGTATTTCCATATACTAGTAATGAACAATTAGAAAATAAAAATTTTAAAACACCATTTACATACCCATAAAATTCTTACAAATAAATTTAACAAAAGATGTGTAACATCTCTACACTGAAAACTATAAAACTGCTGAAAGACATTAAAGAACCTAAATAAAACTTCTAGGTGAAACTTCTGACTGATGTTCTAGTCAGAATATTTTCAGTACTTTAGTACAGTGAAAGCTTTTGAGAGAGACAAGAATCACCAACAAAAATAAAAAATTGGTAAATTGAATTTCAGCATCAAAATTTTAAATTTATTGGCAATCAAACTGAACAGGAATAAGTAAAATTATCTCAGTTTGCAGATGACATCTGTTATGCAAAAAACTCTGAAAATTCCACAAAAAATTGTTATAATAATCAGTCACATTTCTACACACTAACAACAAACAATCTGAAAATGAAGTTAACTACTCCATCTATAGCATCAAAAAGAATAAAATACTGAAGAATAAATTAAATCAAGAAGTGAAAGACTTGTACACTGAAAGCTGTATAACACTGCTGAAGAAAGAGATAAATAAACGGAAGGGTATGCTGTGCTCATGGACTGGGACACTTAATACTGTTAGCATGAAACACTACCCAAAGCAGTCTGCAGATTCAATGCCTTCTCTATCAAACCCCAGGGGCAGTCTTTGCAGAAACAGAAAAACTCATCCTAAAAATCATATGGAAACTCAGGGGACCCCAAATAGCCAAAACAATACTGCAAATGAAGAACAAACCTGGGGGCCTCATATATCCTAAGTTCAAAAAAACTCACTATAACACTACAGTAAAAAGTACGGTACTGGCATCAAGACCAATGGAACAGAATAGAGAGCTCAGAAATAAATCCTCACATGTATGATAAAATGATTTTCAAAAAGAGTGCCAAGATCATTCCATGGGGAATGCATATAGATAGTCTTCAACAACTAATGTTGGGAAAACTCAATATCCACATGCAAAAGAATACAGTTAGACACTTACTTCACATTACCTACAAAAATCAATTCAAAATGGATCAAAGATCTAAACATAAAACTATAAAACTTAAAAAAAAAAAAACTATAAAACTTTTCTTTCTCTCAAAAGAAAACATGGAGAAAAGCTTCATGACACTGGATTTAGCGATGGATTTCTTGAATGACACCAGAAGCACAGGCAATAAAAGAAAAAATAGATAAACTGGACTATATCAAAATATAAAACTTCTGTGCAAAGGGCATAATCAATACAGCAAAAAACAAAAACAAAACCCCACAGAATACAAGAAAATATTTTCGAATCATACATCTGATTAAGAGATTAATACCCAGAATATATTAAGAATTTCTATAACTAAACAACAAAAATCAAGCAAATCAATTTAACAATGGGCAAAGGGAGGTCTGTCAAGATGGCACAGTAAGACCCTGAGCTCACTGCTTCACATGGGACACCAAAATTACAGCACAGGAACCTGGAATGTTAGGTCCATGAATCAAGGCAAATTGGAAGTGGTCAAACAGGAGATGGTAAGAGTGAATGTCGACATTTTAGGAATCAGCGAACTAAAATAGACTGGAATGGGTGAATTTAACTCAGATGACCATTATATCTGCTACTGTGGGCAGGAATCCCTTAGAAGAAATGGAGTAGCCATCATGGTCAACAAAAGAGTCCGAAATGCAGTACTTGGATTCAGTCTCAAAAGTGACAGAATGATCTCTGTTCATTTCCAAGGCAAACCATTCAATAACATGGTGATCCAAGCCTATGCCCCAACCAGTAATGCTGAAGAAACTGAAACTGAATGGTTCTATGAAGACCTACAAGACCTTCTAGAACTAACACCCAAAAAAGATACCCTTTTCATTATAGGGGACTGGAATGCAAAAGTAGGAAGTCAAGAAACAGCTGAAGTAACAGGCAAATTTGGCCTTGGAAGTACAGAATGAAGCAGGGCAAAGACTCATAGAGTTTTGCCAAGAGAACGCACTGGTCATAGCAAACACCCTTTTCCAACAACACAAGAGAAGACTCTACACATGGACATCACCAGATGGTCAACACTGAAATCAGATGGGATTATATTCTTTGCATCCAAAGATGGAGACGCTCTATACAGTCAGCAAAAACAAGACCGGAAGCTGACTGTGGCTCATATCATGAACTCCTTATTGCCAAATTCAGACTTAAATTGAAGAAAGTAGGGAAAACCACTAGACCACTCAGGTATGACAAATCAAATCCCTTATGAATATACAGTGGAAGTGAGAAATAGATTTAAGGGACTAGATCTGATAGAGTGCCTGATGAACTATGGACGGAGGTTCATGACACTGTACAGGAGACAGGTATCAAGACCATCCCCATGGAAAAGAAATGCAAAAAGCAAAATGGTTGTCTGAGGAGGCCTTACAAATAGTTGTGAAAAGAAGAGAAGCAAAAAGCAAAAGAGAAAAGGAAAGATACCCATTTGAATGCAGAGTTCCAAAGAATAGCAAGGAGAGAAAAGAAAGCCTTCCTCAGTGATAAGTGCAAAGAAATAGAGAAAAACAATCAAATGGGATAGACTAGAGATCTCTTCAAGAAAATTAGAGATACCAAGGGAACATTTCATGCAAAGATGGGCTCAATAAAGGACAGAAATGGTATGGACCTAACAGAAGCAGAAGATATTAAGAAGAGGTGGCAAGAATACACAGAAGAACTGTACAAAACAGATCTTCATGACCCAGATAATCACGATGGTGTGATGGCTCACCTAGAGCCAGACATACTGGAATGTGAAGTCAAGTGGACCTTAGGAAGCATCACTACGAACAAAGCTAGTGGAGGTAATGGAATTCCAGCTGAGCTATTTCAAATCCTAAAAGATGATGCTGTGAAAGCGTTGCACTCAATATGCCAACAAATTTGGAAAACTCAGCAGTGGCCACAGGACTGGAAAAGGTCAGTTTTCATTCCAATCTCAAAGAAAGGCAATGCCAAAGAATGCTCAAACTATCGCACAGTTGCACTCATCTCACACACTAGTAAAGTAATGGTCAAAACTCTCCAAGCCAGCCTTCAGCAATATGTGAACCATGAACTTCCAGATGTTCAAGCTGGTTTTAGAAAAGGCAGAGGAACCAGAGATCAAATTGCCAACATCTGCTGGATCATCAAAAAAGCAAGAGAGTTCCAGGAAAACATCTATTTCTGCTTTATTGACTATGCCAAAGCCTTTGACTGTGTGGATCACAATAAACTGGAAAATTCTGAACAAAATGGGAATACCAGACTACCTGACCTGCCTCTTGAGAAATCTGTATGCAGGTCAGGAAGCAACAGTTAGAACTGCACATGGAACAACAGACTGGTTCCAAATTGGAAAAGGAGTACGTCAAAGCTGTATATTGTCACCCTGCTTATTTAACTTATATGCAGAGTACACCATGAGAAATGCTGGACTGGAAGAAACACAAGCTGGAATCAAGATTGCCAGGAGAATTATCAATAACCTCAGATATACAGATGACACCACCCTTATGGCAGAAAGTGAAGAAGAACTAAAGAGCCTCTTGATGAAAGTGAAAGGAGAGTGAAAAAAGTTGGCTTAAAGCTCAACATTTAGAAAACAAAGATCATGGCATCCAGTCCCATCACTTCATGGAAAATAGATGGGAAACAGTGGAAACAGTGTCAGATTTTATATTTTTGGGCTCCAAAATCACTGCAGATAGTGATTGCAGCCATGAAATTAAAGGACGCTTACTCCTTGGAAGGAAAGTTATGACCAACCTAGACAGCATACTAAAAAGCAGAGACATTACTTTGCCAACAAAGGTCCGTCTCATCAAAGCTATGGTTTTTCCAATAGTCATGTATGGATGTGAGAGTTGGACTATAAAGAAAGCTGAGCGCTGAAGAATTGATGCTTTCGAACTATGGTGTTGGAGAAGACTCTTGAGAGTCCTTTGGACTGCAAGGAGATCCAACCAGTCCATCCTAAAGGAGATCAGTCCTGAGTATTCATTGGAAGGACTGATGCTGAAGCTAAAACTCCAATACGTTGGCCACCTGATGTGGAGAGCTGACTCATTTGAAAAGACCCTGATGCTGGGAAAGACTGAAGACGGGAGGAAAAGGGGACGACAGAGGATGAGATGGTTGGATGACATCACTGACTCAATGGGCATGAGTCTGAGTAAACTCCATGAGTTGGTGATGGACAGGGAGCCCTGGTGTGCTGCAGTCCACGGGGTCGAAGGAGTCGGACATGACTAAGCGACTGAACTAAACTGAACAGACCATCTATGAGTAGCAGAAAAGATTTTTCAGATATAAAGAAGAAATCACAATGAGATGGGTAGGCGGGGCAGAGATGAGGTATAGACAACACCCAAAACCCTGTGTGGGTACCTCACAAATGGGAAGAGAACCACGACTGCAGGGGTTCTCCCCAAGGACTGAGGCATCCAAGCCCTGGATGAGCCTCCCCCACCAGGGCCCACGTGCAAGAGAGCTGGAGGGCTGCAGGAAACAGACTCTTAAGGGCACTTGCAAATCCTCACATACCCCAGGTTCCAGCACTCAGATGGTAATCTGAGAGGCGTCTGGGTGAGACCCACCTTGTGATCTTTAAATTAGAGAGCCTCCCTGAGAGACAGAAGGCCACTGGGACTCCTCCTGGGGACATATGGTTGGGGAACTAAGATGCCATGAGGTGCGGCCAAAAAAAAGCAAAATTAATTAACTGAAATCTGTTGCATTTCTATACACTAACAACAAACTATTAGAAAAAGAAATTAAGAAAACAATACCATTTACAATTGCATCACAGAAGGCCACTGGGACTCCTCCTGGGGACATATGGTTGGGGAACTAAGATGCCATGAGGTGCGGCCAAAAAAAAGCAAAATTAATTAACTGAAATCTGTTGCATTTCTATACACTAACAACAAACTATTAGAAAAAGAAATTAAGAAAACAATACCATTTACAATTGCATCAAAAAGATAAAATACCTACAAATAAATCTAACTTAAGAGGTAAACCAAGAGGTAAAAGACCTATACTCAAAAAACTGTAAGACACTGATTCATTCAAGAGACTGAAGATAACAAAAACAAATGGAAAGATAACACTGGAAGATACCGGAAGAACATTGTTAAAATGACCACACCACCTAACGCAATCTACAGTCAATGCAAACCCTATCAAAATACCAATGGCATTTTTTACAGAACTAGAACAAATAATTCTAAAATCTGTGTGAAACCATAAAAGACCCCAAATAGCCAAAATAATCTTCAGAAGAAGAACAAAGCTGGAAGTGTCATGCTCCCTAATTTCAAACTAGGAAGTATGGGCAATTAAGCTAAGAGTAAGGAGGCAAGAACATACACGGGAAAAGCCAGCTGCTTCAATAAACGGTGCTGGGAAAACTGGAGAGCTACATGTAAAAGAATCAAACTGGCCTACTTTCTCACTCCTCATACAAAAATAAACCCAAAATGGGTTTAAGACTTAAATATAAGTAATACTTGAAACCATAAAACTTCCAGAAGAAAACCCAGGTAGTATGCTCTTTGATACCAGTCTCAGCAATTTTGGGGGGACATATTTCCTTAGAGAAGGGAAACAAAAAACTAAACAGATGGTACTACATCAAAAGCTAAAAAGCTTTTGCACAGTAAAGGAGACTACCAACAAAACAAAAAGGCAGCCGAAGGGGAGGGAGATAGTCGCAAACAATGCATCTGACAAGGGGTTACAATACAAAACATAAAAAGAACTCACACAGCTCAACATACACACCCAGATAAATGAAGATGTGGTGTGTACACACACACACACACACACACACACACGGATATCAGTCATAAAAAAGAATGCAATAGAGCTTCCCAGGGGCTCAGTAGTAAAGAATCTGCCTACCAATGCAGGAGATATGGATTCAAGCCCTGGTCCAGGAAGAACCCAAATTCTGCGGAGCAACAAAGCCCACGCGCCCAGCTCCTAAGCCCGTGCTCTGGAGCCTGCGCAACTATGGAAGCCTGCACGCCCCAGAGCCCTGTGCTCTGCAACAGGAGTAGCGACCGCAAGAAGCAGCCCACACACCGCAGTGAAGAGTAGCCCCCTCACCGCAACAAGAAGAGCCCACACAACAACAAAGATCCAGCACAGCCAAAAGTAAATACATTTTTTTATTTATTAAAGAAAACCACGTGGAAGGGAGACGCTTCCCACACCAAGTGATTCTCGGTAGACAACCTTAAAGAAGAATGAAATAATGCTATTTGCAACAACACGAATGGACCTGGAGATTATCAGACCAAGTGAGGGAAGGTGGACAAAGACAAGTATCACATGGGATCACTTTGATGTGGAAACTAAAAAATGATGCACAGGTACTTATTTACAAAACAGACTAACAGAAACTGACTCACAGTCACTGAAAACAAACATGGTTACCCAAGGGGGAAGAGGCAGAGAGTGATACACTAGGGTTAGGGATTACCAGATACAAACTACCACATGTAAAACAGATAAGGAATAAGGTCCTACTGTATAGCACAAGAAAGTATATTCAATACCTGGTAATAATGGAAAAGAATCTAAAAAATAATATATATACATACATAAAACAATCACCTTGCTGTACACCAGAAACTAACACAACATTGTAAATCAACCATATTTCAACGTAAAAAACACTTGATTAAACTATAATTTTAAAAAACTGATTAAAGAATAGGCAGAGGATTTAAATATTTTTCTGTGGAAGACATACAGATGGTCAATAAACACATGAAAAGATGTTCAACATCAATAATCAGGAAAATGCAAATCGAAACCACAATATCACCTCCCCCTATCAGAATCAGTTCAGTTCAGTCGCTCAGTCGTGTCCGACTCTTTGCGACCCCATGAATCGCAGCATGTCAGGCCTCCCTGTCCATCACCATCTCCCGGAGTTCACTCAGACTCCTGTCTATCAAGTTGGTAATGCCATCCAGCCATCCCAAAAAGAGAACAAATAACTGTTGGCAAGGATATGGAGAAAAAGGAACTCTCATGCAGTGNGCGACCCCATGAATCGCAGCATGTCAGGCCTCCCTGTCCATCACCATCTCCCGGAGTTCACTCAGACTCCTGTCTATCAAGTTGGTAATGCCATCCAGCCATCCCAAAAAGAGAACAAATAACTGTTGGCAAGGATATGGAGAAAAAGGAACTCTCATGCAGTGTTGGGAGGGATGCAAACTGGTACAGCTACCATGGAAACCAGTATGAAGGGTCCTCAAAAAATTAAAAACAGAACTACCATGTGCTGTGTTGTACTTAGTCGCTTCAGTCGTGTCTGACTTTGAAATCCTATGCACTGTAGCCCCAGGCTCCTCTATCCATGGGGATTCTCCAGGCAAGAATCCTGGAGTGGGTTGCCATGCCCTCCTCCAGGGGATATTCCCCACCCAGGGATTGAATCCAGATCTCCTGCATTGCAGGCGGATTCTTTACAGTTTGAGCCACGCGGGAAGCCAAAGAATACTGGAGTGGGTGACCAGCCTATCCCTTCTCCAGGGGACCTTCCCAATTCAGGAATCAAACGGGGTCTCCCGCATTGGAGGCGGATTCTTTACCAGCTGAGCAGTATACCAGGGAAGCCAGAATTACCATATGATCTAGCAATTCCATTTCTGGCTACTTTTCTGACAAAAATAAGATATATGCATCCCAATGTTCACTTCGGTATTATTTACAATAGCCAATATATGGAAGCAATCTAAGTGTCCATCAACAGATAATTAAAGAAGATAATGGTATATATACACAAAGGAATATTCCTGAGCTATAAAAAAGAAATGAAATCTTGCCATTTACAACAACGTGAATGGACCTAGACAGTACTATGCTAAGTAAAGTAAGTCAGAGAAAGATAAATACTATACAACTTCACTTATATGTGGAATCTAGAAACAAAACAAATGAACAAACATTAACAAAAGAAACAGATTCTTGGATATAGAGAACTAACTGGTGGTTGCCAGAGGGGAGGGGAATGGGGAGTATGAGTGAAATGAGAGAGATTAAGAGGCACGGACCTCAAGTTATAAAATAAGTCACCAGGATGTAATGTACAGTACAGGGAATATAGTTAATAATATCTTAATAACTTTTTATGGTGACAGATGGTAATCAGACTTGGTGAACATTTTCTAACGTATAAAAATATCAAATCGGACTTTCTGGTAGTCCAGTGGTTAAGAATCCAACTGCCAATGCAGGGCACAAGGGTTCAATTTAACGGACCTCAAGTTATAAAATAAGTCACCAGGATGTAATGTACAGTACAGGGAATATAGTTAATAATATCTTAATAACTTTTTATGGTGACAGATGGTAATCAGACTTGGTGAACATTTTCTAACGTATAAAAATATCAAATCGGACTTTCTGGTAGTCCAGTGGTTAAGAATCCAACTGCCAATGCAGGGCACAAGGGTTCAATTTCTGGCCTGGGAAGACTCCACGTGCCTTGGGGCAACTAAGCCTGTGGGCCACAACTGCTGCCTGAGAGTCCTAGAGCCTGTGTCCCACAACGAGAGAAGCCACCACAACTAGAGGCCTAGCGCCCCAATTAGCCTGTGCTCGCTGCAATGAGGAAAGCCCATGTGTAGCACTGAAGACCCAGCACAGCCAAAAATAGATAAATAATTTTTAAAAAATCAAATCATTATGCTATATACCAAAAACTAATAAGATACTGCAAGTCAATTATACTTCAATGAAAAATAAAATTTTTTTTTAAATGGGCAAAAGACTTGAATATATTTCAGAGAAGATATACAAATAGCCAATTTGCATATGAAAGCATATTCAACATTATTAGTCATTAGGGAAATGCAAACCAAAACTACAATGAGAGCCAGTTCAGACCTACTAGAATGGCTATTACGGAAACAACAAATCAAAAAATAACAAGTGTTGGTGAAGATGTGGAGAAATTGGAACCCTGATGCACACTGCTAGTCGGAATGCAAAGCAGTGCAGCAATCCCACTTCCAGATGTATACCCGGATGGAGTGAAAGGAGGGACACAAGTTACTTTCCACACCAACATTCACAGCAGCGCTATTCTCAATAGGTAAGACGTGAGGAAAATCCAGATGTCCATCAACAGCTGAATGGACAAACAAAATGTGGTATGCATATATAATGGATTATTACTTAGCCTTAAAAAAGGAATGAAATCCTGACACATACTAAAACGTGATGAATCTTAAAAGCATTATACTAAGTGAAACAGCCAGAGGCGAAAGAACAAATACTGTATGAATGCACTTATATGAGGTACATGCAATAAGCAAATGCAGAGAGAGAAAATAACAGAGGGTACCAATAGCTGGGGATAAGGGGAATAGGAGTTGTTATCTCACAGGTATAGAGTTTCTACTTTGGATGATTAAAAAGCTCTGGAAATGCACTGTGATATGGTTGCAGAACAGTGTGAATATATTTAATGCCACTAAATTTCACATTTTAAGAAAGGTTAAAATGATAAACTTTGTTATGTGTATTTTACAATTTAAAAACAGACTCAAAAAATTTTTAACTTCTGCTTATCAAAAGACATCATTAAGACAATGAATCGGCAAACCACAGATTGGGGAAAAATATTCCCAATATACCAGACACAAATCAATTTACCAGGCTGCTTAAAAACTCTGCAACTGGGAGCTTTGAGAAGACCAGTTCTGCCATGCATCCACACACACCCATACGAAACTGCAGCACGGCTCAACAAAAAGAAGTCCAGAAATGTGACAAAGCCTTGGCTTTGCTGATTTCCGGTCCCGGGCCTGCTTCCTCATCCACAGCACGCTGAAACTTAGTACGGGCTCCACCTTGGTGCCAATTCTTACATCAAGATGAGAGCGCTTATGGAGCAGTACCATAGAATGGAAAATTAAAATACTGAGAGAAGATGGATAAAGACTTCTTCTCCGCCTATGTTTCCCTAGGGCCACCCATACATTCAACCTTCTCTGGGAGACTTGGGATTCCACTTACAAATGACCTTTCCAGTACATGTTTGGCCCCCTAAGCAAGCACTTCTACTGATTCATTGCTACTATACAACTCTCCAAGCTTCCTCAGAAAACTGTTCAATGAGGTTTGCCCACTTAGAAAACTGAGCCAAGTGTCACAACTTTAAATTATCACTACTAACAAGGAGGGGGAAAACAATTAATGAAGGTTAAAACAAAAACAAAACCAGCATTCAGATGGCCTAGTTGAGTAACTCATGGTCTGGCAAAAGTTTTGATACCAGAAACTTCCAAAAGCATGTTATATACTTGCTTTCCAGCCATCTCTTGCTTCCAACTAAGGGACTTCACAGGACAGCAAACCATGATGGCCTTCTACAAATGGAAGCAATTAAAGGGAGATTATTCCTTCCTCCAAGGACACAAAACAAGTCTGCCCTCTAACTTCACTATCATACTCAGGCTGCCAAGGGCAGGGCTATGCCAGCCAGGCTCCCACCAGCCATGCTGTGACAAGGCACGGGAGCAGGATGAAAGTCCTAAGTCCTAGGAAGCCCTGGAGCGAGCAGACCAATCTCAGCTACCAGTTTTTCAAAACGGACAGAGTGATACCAAGAGCCAGCCATTCAGTCCTTCATTCTCTTCATCCCTAGGGCTTTCCTGATACCCTAGGGATGCAAGCAAACAACAACAAAAAGAAATGAAGGAAAAACACATTGGTCTGCTTACCCCTCATTGGACCGTATCATGTAGTCAGTAAATTCATGGTCTCCCTTGATCACCTCCAAGGGGACCACAAGGTTGACGTCAGAATCAGTGTTCCGCAGCTGGTTGAGTTTAATGTTGACTGAGAAGAGGTAATCCCGCACTTCATCTATGCCCACCTTCAGGCCCTTGCACACCACATACCTGAGAGGAGAGACCCTGTCACTTCACTGAGCAAGGGCTTCCCCGGCATAATCCCTCCTCCCTGAACCCCCTGCTGAGTCACAAAACCCCTGTCTATGCACCAAGAACAGAGCGCTGCAAAGTTCACCTCAAACCCTTCCTTCTCATGTTGGGCTGTTTCTACTCTCTATGGCAGTGTTTCCAATTACCCTGTGCCAGGCTGGCTGAATCACCATCAGCTGGAGAAGTCTGCTAAGTTAAGGGCAAGCAGACTCTCCAGGGGTGGGGCCCAGAAACCTGTGTTTTGAACAAGCCACCTAGCAATTCGGATTGGCTGCATCTTCTCTCACAAGATGCAGGGGCATCGTGTTCCATCTGGGATGCAAACAGTGGCTCTGGTCAGTGGCCCAGCTGTCCTTCAGGTAAGCCTTCCTTGGTCTCCTTCACCCTCCCGGGCCAAGCCAAGGATCGCCCACAAAAGTGTGGTGAACAAGGTTGGTGGAGGAGGCAGAGGGTGAACAAGAAAATCCAAATCCTCTTGGCTCTCATCACTTTTTTAAAATCAGGGTTTTTTAATGTAGCTTGAGTGCCCATGCCAGAGATGCACCAGGTTTTCTTGTTCTGACATTTAGCCAGCTAGTCTGATTCAAAGGGAGAGGAAAGCCTCACCTCTCTGAGTTGGCAGGACGGCTGGTGATCGGCTTAAAGAGACAGACTCGTTCAAAGCAGCAGTAGAGCAGGTAGATGAGCCCCACGCTGAACGGTGTGAAGAGGTCGAAGGTTTTACAGATGAAGTGGCCGCCTAGGTTAAGAGAAAACACCAACGACAGTCAGCAGCTTCCACTCCAGGAAATGGGTTGGGTCATCTCTGGGACTATGACAAAGTCAGGGCCCGGATACCGGGGCCCATTAAAAGTCACAGGCCACAGAAGGGAAAGAGTTGTAGAGGGGACTTTGGGGATTCCACAGCACCTTCCCCGCTAAATTCCTCATTCCGCCACGTGTCATCTCATACAAGCAGACCATTAAGTTAACTTTCAAGCCAACCCCAATACATGTTCCTGTACAACAGGGCCTCTGGTGGGTCCTGGGTGGGGAGACGGCAGAGCAGTGTCACCTGTCCGGACAACAGACAGCGCCATGAGGAACTGACAGAGCAGCAGCTGTTTGCTGAGGATCTCCTGCAGGTTCTCCTGTCCTTCCACTGAGAAACCCTGAAACGAGAGCACAAGGAGCAGAGCAGAACAGAGAAGTGATGAGGACTGAAGAGAGTGCTCCCACCTCATCGTCCCTGAGATTTCCTCAGGTGTTTCCACTGATCTCCACCAACTGACCGACGCAGATAGTCTGGTGTTTAGATTCTCTGGCGTGGTCGTATGGCTCCCTGTGGTAAAGACAGCACCTGGGACCCAGGGCTGCCTACTGAGCCAGTGCTGTTTTCCTGCTCTATCGCTTCTGGGGATCTGCTCCTCCAAGGAGATGGTCCAGAAAATTTAAAAACTCATGCTGGAATCCAAGGGAAGGATATGGCAGAACAGAGGCAAAATACGCTGGTCTCAAGCCAACTACAAGACAGGAAACTGAATGCCCTGGTGAGTCCAGTGAGACCCAGGGAGCACGTGTGGCTAAATCTGTATGGGCTCCCTCAGTCCTGGGCTGACCACTGAATAGGCCCCAGTCTGGTGACAAGAGAAAGTCTGCCTAACTCTGATAGTCACAAGAATCTTTCTTTCTCTGCCGATCACAGATTTACTCATAAACCGCCCCCTCCTGTCCCACGACCATGGAGCCTCTTCCTCCAGCTGGCAGAGTCTCTGGGCAGGCTGTGTGTATGAAGAATGTATGTTGCTGTTCTCGGAGTGGTCTCCCTCCCTGTGAGATCCCAACAAGGAGCAAAGAGCCAGGCTCACAGGGGAGTGAGGGACGCCAGGGGCTGTGACGGGAAAAGAGGCAAGTTGTTGTTTAATGGGCATATAATTTAAATTTTGCAAAGTGGAAAAAGTTTTGGAGATCTGTTTCATGAAAGCATGATTATAATTAACATAACTGAACTGTAAACTTAAAAATGGCTGCAACAGTAAATTCTATGTTATGTGATTTTTATCACAATAATTAAGAGAAGCAAAGAGGCTGGCCTCCATTTAACTAGCCCCAGCCTAGTCTCCAGAAGTAAAAATGTTCAGTAATGTCTTCCAGATTTACAGATGCTTCTTAAAATGCACAGCTGTTTATAGGGAGAGGGGAAAAAAACACACACAAAAAAAATCCCACATGGGTCACCAGTCTATGCTGCCTAAGTCAGAGGGACAATCCTTGAATTTGCCACTCGAGCTGATGCCCTGCCCGGCTGCCTCCCAAGCGTATCAGATCCCGACAGGCTCAGCGGAAGCAGCCCCTCCCTCCACCCAAGCCTATCTGTTGTCCCTTGCTAGGCACCAACCTTTGGGAGCTGAGGGCAAGCTTGGCTCCTGTGCTGACATCCTAAACATTTCTTCACCTCTCCACACAGGTACTGCTTACGAGGTTGCCCAGGGGGCTCCAGAAGCTTTTGCAACTCTGGCCATGTGACCCTGGAGCAACTGCTGCGTTCTCTGACCTTTCTCCACACTAAGCTGTGGCTCACAACTCTTCTGGTAGTCCAGAGAAGACTACCAGCAGCATCAGATTACTAAGGGAGCAAGCTGCAGGGGCTGCCTCTATGCCTCAGGTAGCTGCCCAAGAAATGGACAACCTGAGTATCTTCTTCAGCCCAGCCACCGACAGAGCCTCTTGCGGAGTCTTAATACGGAGTCTTAATATAGAACAGCTGCATTTGGTTACGTGGTCACCTATCAGCTGCTCCTGAGGCTTAGGAGTGGCCGTGTACAGATAGCCTCTCCGAGAGCAGCACCCGGGTGACAAATGATGGAAAAGTCCTTCCTGTCGGCTTTGTTGAGTCCATCTTAGTCACGGTGCCCCCTCACCAGGCCTCCACCCTCACCCGAGACCCGTTGAGGAGGTGAGCTGGGAAGATCCACCTGCCCCAAGCAAAGATGCCCATAACAGCACAGCCTCGACAAAGTTACAAACTGAAAAGATGCACAAAAAGAATAAAAACATACATCATCAACCCACGAAGAGCAGGTCACCTACCCCGTCAGCCATCAGAAAGTGGACACCCTTGTGATCGGTGTTATCCAGGACAAAATTCCGAAAAGCATTGATGTTCTCTGGGCGGGTAATGTCTCCGTCTCCATCGATCCCACCCTCACCTGACAGGACACAAGGTTCACACTTAGCTCGTCTGCCTTGTGCATCCCTGGCACCGGGACACAACCTCGCCAGGGCTGTGAACACAGGTACCAGGCAGGCCTCAAGGCCCAGGAGAAGAGCCTCTGTGAGGAGCAGCTCAGTGAAGAACCCGTCACACAAGGCTGCCCTGCAGTGATGGGCCAGGAGGCAGAAACAGGGCCCTGCTACAGTAGAGGAGAGCTCAGGAGGAGTCAACCAGCCGTGAGCCATCAACTGAAACAGAAGGTCTTCATGTTCAAGATCAAATGTGTTTAAAGCACCTACATTTAGGAGGCAGTATCAATTTCTTAATAAGTTCTGTTAACAAAGGACTTGGGATTTCCTGCCAAATCACAAGAAGCACGACAGAGTGGAGGGAACTGCTTGGGGGTTGCTGAGCACCTGGCATACAGGGCTGGGGATGGGTGTGGGTTTGTATCTGTTAATAACCCTGCCAGTTCTCAGCTAGAGATTGAACGGTTTTGTTATCTCCTGTCACCACAAGAGAAGGAAGGAGAAATTAGCACGGATCTGCTGCGAGTTTGCCTACTGGAGGGTTTAACCTGGATCCCACAGGCCTGGGCTACAAGGCACAGGCAAGAGGGGACCGAGACCTCGTGATGTGGGCTGGAAGCACAGGGCTGAGAGCCCCGGGACAGGAAACACGGCACGTGGCTAGGAGCTCCTCCTGGTAAGACTCGTCCCTCTCGGTCCCGGGGCCTCCTCCGTGTCCCTACCGTAGTAGGGCTCGAAGAGCTCGCTGGAGGCAGAGTAGAAGTCCTCCAGCTTGAAGTCGTGAGGGCCCTTCAGAGTCAGCCCGAAGCCCTTGGCGTGCCACCTCTTCCTCCACAGCACGTACTCCGAGAAGCCGCCCGGGCCCGCACAGACGTCGGCAAAGTACAGAAGCTCCGCTTCCCGGTCCTTCACCAGCGGCTTCTGCGGGGGCAAGTGGAGCCAGGGGAGGAAGAGGAGAAAATGCCTCAGTGGGGCGCAGGAAAGAGAAAGCAGGGGAGTAAAACAAGCCTTTCAGCAAGCACAGTGCAGAGTTCCTGCCAGAGCCACAACCACCAGGAAACGAGTCCTCTGAGACCGCTGCCTTCAGTCACCCATCCCCACCTCAAAACACCCGATGCCTTTCACACCACCATGCCCGGCTCAGACTCCTAAAGAACACCCTAATGGGCACCCAAGCGTGCATGTTTTCTCAGCATCTTTTCCCCACTGCATCCTGCCTTACAAGAGAGTCCCACCGAGCGGAGTAGATGTTCTAGCCCCCCACATGACAGAAAGGGAAAGAAACACGCCAAGACACAAATCGACCTGTTCAGTCTGCAGCACCGCTTAGTCAGCATCCCACCAGCCTGACCAGGAGACGCAGGCTTCCTGTCCAACCAGAGTCCGAGGGGCTCTCACGTCACTTCCTCCCGGCTCAGGGCCTCACCTTCCAAATGACAATCTCTGCGTCCCTTCTTCCTCTCCGCCTAGCCACTACCTTTTTTTTCCCTCTCCAATTAAGTTTTTATCATGGAATAATTTTAGACGTACAGATAAAGTTGCAAGGACAAAGTTGCACATATCCTTCAACCAGTTTTAGTAACATCTTACATGGTCAGCTATAAAAATTAAGAAACTGACATGCACGGGTACATTTCTACGAACTACATCCCAGACTTGCTTCAGATCTCACCTGACCCCCTGACCTGACCCCCTGTTCTGTTCCACGCCTCCATCCAAGACTCCACAGTGCCCTGTGTGTCCTCCTTTTTTGCACACCCCTGCTCCTGCCTTTGCCCTCTGCTGACCAGGGCCTGCACGGGGCAGAGCTGGAAGCTGATAAGATTGAGAAAACAGGAGACACTGATCTAGGCAGCTATCAGAGCATCCACCCACCTAAAGAACAACTGAACTAAACTATCATCATTTGTACTTGATGATTAGTTTCGGCCACTTAAGTGGCTTTAACTTCTTGATATAAAATGCTAGGCATTCCCTGGTGGCCCAGTGGTTAGGATACTGGGCTTTCACTGCTGTGGCCCAGGTTCCATCCCTGGTCAAGGAACTGGGAATCTCACAAGCTGCACAGCTTGGCCAAATTAATTAAATTTAATGTATGCTGAATGCAGATCTAGATTGTGTTTACACTTCTCTTCTACACACCTGGGCCCTCAAGGGTGAATTCCACTTGTCTCAAGCCTCCACGGCAGAGATGTGCCATCTGCACCGGTGACAAGAGGCTGAGCTCCAGAGGAGTGACTGCAGGGGACCCTGATGGCCATCCAGCAGGAAGGGCTAAGACAGTTCAGCCTTCTCTCCCTCAAAGTCTGGCACGGCTGGTGCTTGTCCAGAGCTCTCTAACTGCCAGATAAAGATCAGAAGGCTTCAGGGAAAACAGTTATAGCAAAGAAATGGAAATACTAATGCTCACAGTCCAGTCACTTTCGAGGTGACAAGGGCTTTGCATCTGATGGTGGTTTATCTAGCTTGATCACAACAGTGGAAAAAGTCTCTGGAGAAAGGGACTGTAGCTAAAAATACACTTCATCACCCTGTGACAAGCCCACTCAATGTGCTGGGGCCTATCAGCTCCTTCTCCCCTCCCTCTGCTCCATCACCCTAACATTCTTTGTTTCTGAGCCATCAATTATTCATATTTTCTTATTGTACTCATTTGCACACTAAAAATGACCTAATGGCGTACGCCAAGAATACTGTGCAGCACTTCCCAGGCTGCAAAGCGCTAGTGAGGCAGATGTCACAAGTTTAAGGCCTGCACACACTGCAAAGAGTGAAAACACTGTTCCTAGGCCAAGCCCTAGCCCCAGGCGCCAGCTTCTCCAGGTGAGAGGCTGGCCCAAAAGACTGTGAGAAGAAAGGAGAATGAATCAATGAAACTGTCTCACCTCCAAAGAGACGGCATAAATATGATCTGTTCTGTAATTTTAGGACATGTTACCCTCGCAGGCCGCAGCCAGCGGTCCTTTCACAGAAAGGACAGCCGGGGTTCTCACCTCTGCCACTTACTGACTGTGCAGTCAAAGGCAAGAACACGATTTATGTCTTTAAGCTTGAGCCTCCTCAACGACAAACGGGAACTAATGTAGGTTATTTCTTAAGGCTATTGTAGGATTAAATAAAATATCTTATGTCAAAGACCCTTAAAAACTGTACAACACTGAACAAACGTTAAGACGACATGAAGTTCAACTCGATCAGCCAGCTCCCTGAGAGTCAGGCCCTTGCCCCTCCCCTCCTTTTCTCTCTGCGGGGTCTGGCGCAGTGCTCCACAGGCAGCAGGGACTTTGCAAGCGCTGTCTAATTTCTTCTAAGACAGCGCTCAAACTTCAAGATCTACATTCAGCTTTTGTATCCTGTTACACTTCACAGCCAATGCTTTCTTACCACAACGATGACTGCAGGCACACAAGTCCCTCACGTAACGTTTATATATAATATGCTTCCATATACCCAAAGAATCTAAACGCCCTTCTCTTCCTGGCCCCTTCCAATTCTTGCTTATGATCTCTTTATTTCCCTAGCCTCTTTTCTCCTTTTACCACAACCTGTAGAAGCAGAAACATGCTGAAAAACCTCAAAGAGCCTCCCTCCAGCTTCCCATCTCCAACCTCCTCACACTTCGCTAGGCTTCACGCAGTCTGCACTCTTACTCTCATTTCCCTGATCCAAGAGCCACTGAGACTCTAGCAAACCTGGGCGTGTGCCTGGGGCTTCTGCCACTCCCACGTCTGCTGGGACTGCTCTAAACACAACAAGCCTGCTGGGCTTGGCTGTCACTCCAGTCCTTGGGAGGAAACAGGGGTGAACAGACAGAAGCAAACACTAGGAGCTGAAGAGAAATCACTTTTATAGTAGAGTGTAGAAGAACTTCTCTGGAAGGGCAATTCTCTATGGCCACTATCAATCAATGCAAGTCAAGAAGCTGCCTGAAGCATCGCAAACACAGCCACCTTTTCCTCTGTAACATCTCCACCCTCCACCTGAATGGTACAACCCTGATGCCTACTTCATTTTCCTGACAGCAAAAGACAATAACCAGATTCCAGCTGCTGGAGGCGTTTACATTCAAAAGCCCAAAATGACGCTGTGATTTCCCATCAACCTGACAGAGTTCCTCTGCTAGGCAGGGGTTTAAGGGAAATCATTCAGAGCTCAGAAAATTAAATCAACATTATATCAATGTAATTTTCTCAAGATGCTAATTCCAAGAGCCGTTTTGTACAGCTTGTTGGTACTGTAAGGTGGGAGGGAGACCTGGGAGAGAGAAATAACTACAGGCTGGAGGGGTCCACCTGCCCTTCTGCCAGCATGGAGGAGACAACCAGGCAGGTGAGGCTGGAGCAGTGAAGAACTTGGAAAACAAATTTCTTTAAGCAGTGGATAATCGGGGGCCTAGCAGGAGGAGGCTGACTGAGGCAGAAACTGGACTGGGAACAGCCGGCTCCTGACCCCTTCACTGTCAGAGAAATAACCTTCTAGGACAGGGTGAAAATGCTTTGAAACTCTGAAGGGAAAGCTAGAATGAAATTTCCTTTTTTCTTTCTCTATCATATGGAGGGTCTGTGTTCAGAAAAATGAGAGTAGTAAAGTAGAAAATTATTCCGATCCACCACCTGTAATTCGGATCCCACATGAAGCTTGTTCAGAGAAGCAGAAAGGGAAAGTGGCCACATTTGAAGTCACAGATTTTAGAGCTGGAACAAACCTTAAGAGTCTCTTGGTCCTACCCTGCTTCTCTGGCAGGTTAGTAGGGCTAATTTCAGAGATGAGGTAGCTGAGACCCAAAGGAGGTATGAACCTGAGTGATACTACCTGTGACTAAATGCTGCACTTCCTACCTGCCCCTGACCATGAGCACAGACCTTCAGACATGATACTGATTGTAAACAGACAGTGAAAGAACCCAGATGCCCAGATTTCATTCAAAACTCAGACATTTCCCAGAGTACTGCCCCCTTATACCAGAAACAGCAGCAACCAAATCAGATGATGTCACAAGTTTCAATCTGGAACATTAACTCACTGTAAGGACTGCTCACAGTTGTCCCTCAGTATTGACAGGGGATTGGTTTCAGATCCCCCCTACAGCCACCAGAATCTGCAGATGCTTGAGTCCTTTACATAAAGTGGCAGTGTACAGCCAGCCCTCTGTATCGCAGAGTCAACAGGCACAGAGGGCTGACTGCACTCAGACTCCACTCCACCCTGTAAGAGGCAGGCTCAAGCTCCCTGGTGGCAACTGGCCTCTACACGTCGACGAGCATGGAGAGGCTCGACACACACCCAACCCCTATCCTCATCTGCTCTCAAGTCCCCCAGAACATCCAGAACCTAAGCACTATGGGGAAAGGGATCACATCTATGTATCCCTGGTGCCTAGCACTGTGCCTGGCACAACGTAAGGGCTGGATAAATACACGTTTAATCAGTGCAGCAGGGAGGCCTATGCACTAACTCATGCCCTCACCTCCCTGCTCCCTTGGCCTATGGAGGCCACACCTGCTCATCTGGTCAGGAATGCCCCTCCTCCACTGATGCAAGCCCTGTGCTCTTCCACCTGGAGTGAAGAGCAGGATCTGCAGAGTCAGGAGCTGGGACTCTGGGCCTGAAGCCCTAGAGATAACTGCTTACTAGGGCACTCCTGGGACCACAGGAAGCACTGTGGAACCCTAGCTGAAGAGCTCAAAACAAAATATATCTCATCACAAAATGCATCTCCATCACCCAGCAGGAATACTCTCCTAGCATTGTACAAATGGCAATTTCTGAGCCACTGAAGCTGAAGCCTATTTAGGACTATGAATTCAGAAGCAAAATCTTGTTCTCACCCCATAAGAGTCCCTTGGATTTGTAAACATGCGATCGAACACAAAATCCATGTTAGCCATCTTCATTGCTGCCCTGAAACAAAGCAAGACAGAAAAGCATACCTCAGTACCAGACAGATGGGAGAGCTGAGGCTCAAATGGAAACATGGACCAGTGCACACTGGGGGAGGGGAGGGAAGGGAAATGCCAGCAAACCTGTTGAGGAAGAAGACTCCTCGGATCATCTCGTAGGGATTGGCCCGGGTCCGAGCTCGCCGCATCTCCTCCCCATCCAGGACATCAAACACACTCTGCCCGCAGAGAATCAGAACCACAAGGTGAGCATCACCCTCGGGATGGAGCTTGAGGAGCTGGATTCACAGCCCCCTGAAAAGCTAGGCCTCTGCTGGAACCCAGCTCTGAAATGACCAGATGTGTGACCCCAGACAGGCGGCTCGATCACTCTGCCTCTCAACTACCTCACTTGTAAAATGGTACAAAATAAAAGGGAAGCAAGCACGTGCCTGCCACGTGGTAAGTGGTATTAATCCTCCTGGCACTGCTAACCCTTGCTGCAAGCCTGCTTCTCCACTCCAGCAGCAACTCAGCAGGGACCAGAGTTTTGCTATGAAGGGTGTACCCAGAAAGAGGGCAGAGAAACCAAGATCAGGCTTTTCTGAGGACACCTACCTCTCAGCAGGGAACCCTTCTCTTCTAATTATCTCTGGAAAAAGAAAGCCTCACTTTACCTGAGGATATTTCCAACACTCTACCTGCCGGAAAAATAAGCTCCGTGAGGCTCGTCTCAGGCCTTGCTTCTCCTCTAACTCATTTTCTCCTCAGTTTCCCTGGCTCACCCTGCCCCAAGCAATGCACCTCCTGACCAAAGTCAGGTCAGGTCAGAAGACATCAAGGGGAGAGTAACACCAACTATCTCTCTTAACTCTAACACTGAGTATTTTTTTCTTCCCAATTTAAAGATAAGGAAACTCAAACTCAGAGAAGCTAAAACAAACGGTCCAAGGTCACTCCGCAAAGAAAAAAAAAAGCTGCAAAACTAGTATTTGAATTCAGCTCTGATACTGAAGAATGATTCTAATCTTCCACTATGCCAGCCCCTCCTCAGGATTACGATGAACCCACCCACTGAAATTAAGTGGTTCCCTTCCTGGCTACTGACCACAGAGACAGAACAACACTGCAGGGCAAGGGAGCCACCAGGAAAAATTAGCTAAAT
Organism: Oreotragus oreotragus; assembly: GCA_006410675.1. Taxonomy (NCBI): domain Eukaryota; kingdom Metazoa; phylum Chordata; class Mammalia; order Artiodactyla; family Bovidae; genus Oreotragus; species Oreotragus oreotragus. The sequence continues at coordinate 60,459 of SJYX01023730.1, forward strand.
TCAGGTTCCCCACAACCGACTCAAAGGAACAAGAAAAGCCCAGCACAACCCCTCACACAAAATCTTCAGCGCCAGCTCTAGCCACAAGGACTTACCTTACACTTCAACACACTGCGAAGCAGGCCTTCCCCACAAAACTCTGTTTCATCTTCAATGATCATCTTTCTCTACAGGGAGAAGAAAACAACACACAGTGACCACATGTGACAGCATTTGGGGGAAACTAGGGCTCTGAGTGCGCAGAACAAAAGGGGGCTTGGGCTTGAGTTCCTGCCAGAGAACATCCACCCCGAGGGGCGGGAAAGAGAAAAGCCTAAATCCCTCTGGCTCGGCTCCAGACAGCTGTGGCTGCGAGAAGGAGCCCCCTGGGGGCTCCCCTGAAAGCACCATATGGATACAAGACTCGTGAATGTCGAGGCTGAGAAAAGCAAACAGAGAGGAGACACCCAAGCTGTCTGTCCCTAGGGCACAGGGGCAGAAGGATGGGGGACACTTGGGAACACCCAAAATGACACAGGCTGTCCTTTAGCCAGGAAGCCTCTTGCTCCGTGGTGAGTATGAAGGCAGGACCTCAGGCACCAACTTGGCAGCGTCACAGAAAACAAGGGTGTGGGAGCCTCACGGGGATGTTGAGTTCAGCGTCATGTACGAGTGAGGCTGCCTCTAAATCAGTGGTGCTCAAATTCGGTATTCTCAGGTTTTACACTCTTTAAGATCACTGAGGATCCTGAACAGCTTTTGTTTCTGTGGGAGATAGATGTGTATATGTGTGTATGTATTTATATACCTTATTATTAGAAGTTAAAACTGAGATGTTTAAATATTTACTGCTGCTGCTGCTAAGTCACTTCAGTCGTGTCCGACTCTGTGTGACCCCATAGACGGCAGCCCACCAGGCTCCCCCGTCCCTGGGATTCTCCAAGCAAGAATACTGGAGTGGGTTGCCATTTCCTTCTCCAATGCATGAAAGAGAAAAGTGAAAATGAAGTCGCTCAGTCTGTTAGCGACCCCATGGACTGCAGCCTACCAGGCTACTCCGTCCATTGGATTTTCCAGGCAAGAGTACTGGGGTGGGGTGCCATTGCCTTCTAGTTCAGTTTAAAATGTTATATTAATATAAATAAATGTGTATGAAAACTGTATTCCAGAAAAAAATGATTGAGAAGAGTGGGCACTGTTTCCATGTTTGCAAAGCTCTCAGCACCCAGCTTACACGAGACAGGGAGAGTCTCCCGCCCACATGCGCATTCAACACGTGCTATCACATGTCATAGCTTCTGGAAGACTTCTCAGGACACTTGCAAGAGAGTGAGAATGAAAAAGGCAAATAACTTCTCAGAATTATGAAAATAACTGACCTTGCAGACCCTCTGAAAGGGTCACGGAGATCCCTCAAGTCCCTATACTTCGAGAACTGCTCTCTTGAACATGCTGATCTGGTAAAACTATATACTTAATTCTTACAATTTTCCAGAAAGAGAACAAACAATTCCTTTTGTAACAACTCCCTCATTTCTTTCTGAGGACAGGAGTAGTCTTTTTTTTATCTACCTGGAACAGTGCCCAGTAGTGACCAAAATATACACAGGTGTATAATAAGCGACTCTAAAAAGCATCCAAGAGGAAGACAGAAGTTATGCATTTTGTGCTGCCTTGCAAGATAAATGACTAGGAGGAAAAAAGCCCTGCATGCCACATCTCCCAGGGGCATATCCGTGAAGCTCTTGACACCCTCTTGATGCAGCTTTATTCCTGCCAGAAAACTCAGATTCACACTTTTCTTAAACTGTGAGTATACAAATGCACACACCTGATTTAAGGAAGAGAAATGTCAGAAGTGTCAAGAATTCAGAGTACATTTTCCTGAACTCCTACCTTCCCCACAACCATCCAATCGCTCATTTCCTGAGTGTCAGGAATTTCAGTGGTACATTCTGGGAACCATGACACCTGCTCACAGGCACTGGGCTACAAACAAAAGAGAGGGAAGTAAGTCAGGTAAGGCAGACCCGCAGGGCCATGCCCCAACTCACCAGGGCTTTCCCCAAAACTATCAAGAAGGGCTCAGAGTGAGAAGTATCCAGGAAGCTGAGGCCAACGGCAGTGTCAGACCTAAGAACTGAGCCGGAATTCTGAAGTTCAGCTTCTAAAGGCCAGGGCCAATTCTGCTTTGAATTCTAAGAAACTTCTCCAACTTTCAAAGTTTCTTTCATTTGTTCCAATATTATTTGATGAACACCTACTGTGGACTAAGAGCTCAGGACACAGAGGTAAAAAGATATGGTCTTTAACTCAGGTGGCCTATAGTCAGAGCAGGGGGGACGCAGAGAACATAACTCTACAAGCTAATTACATCAGGAAGACAGTGCAGTGAGCCTCACTTCCTGATGCCTTTTATTGCAAGACACAGTAGAAACTGGCTTCTCCAGTGCTGCTTCCTCTTAGTTTTTCAGTCACTTTCCTTACCAAGCTAAAACTGTGGTTTTCATCCTGGCCACACTTAGCATTATCTGTAGACCTTTTAAAAAGTGCTGATGCCTGGGCCCCACTCTCGGAGTATATGATTTCTGTTGGTCTCAGGTGGGGATTGGGTATAAGGACATTTTTCAGAGGTCGCCAGGTGATTCTAATGTGCATCCAGAACTAAGTTCACAGGGCTGAAGAGACAACGATTATAAAACCTAAATAGGTGGCTAACCTGCATTGGCAGCTCCACATTTTCCCTCCAAGTTAAGTGTGGAGAAGAGATTCACCATTGCGAATTGAAGCAATGAGATTAAAGGTAATATTACATGCTCTGAAAGGCATAAAATGGTATCTCAATGCAAGGTCTTGAGGGCAAGCCAACTACCATCAACAGAGAAAAAGTTTAAAAGAAAAATTACTGAAAACTTTGTCAGTGAATCTAGCAGTGAATCATGGCTTCTCCTCCTGGTCAAATCCAGTCCCTTTAGGTACAAAAGTTGTGAATTATAACCTGTAAAAAGCAGCTCATACACAATATGGATGCTCCTTTGGAGAGGAATAGCAGACTCAACCTTCCCATGGAAGTGTGAACATTATGGCTGGCTACAAAGTGAACTCCACCTGAAGCTCCACACCTTACACTCCGTATTCCTGGACAGCACCACTGGAGCATTCTCCATGCGGTGACTCAGGAATTGGACGCTCGCCTCAAGCTGCCCAGACTCAACTACCTTAAAGAAGCGGCACTTCCCTGATGATCCAGTGGTTAGGACACTGTGCTTCCACTGTAGGGGACATAGGTTCAATTCCTAGTTGGGAAACTAAGATCCCACATGAGCTGGCATGGTCAGAAAAATAAGCAAACAATTAAAATTTAAAGCAAAAACAAAAAACAACCACCACCACAAAAAAAAAAAAAAGAAGTGGCCACCAACAAATAGTTGAGGCAAACTCTTAACCAAAAGATTATCTTTCAGGAAAAAAAAATGAATTATGGTAAATGGTGATGAAGTCAGTCTTGCCTCAAAAAAATTATTCATGGAATTCCCTGGTGGTCTAGTGGTTAAGACTTGGAGCTTTCATTGGCATAGCCAGGGTTTAATCCCCAATCAGGGAACTAAGATCTTACAAGCCATGTGACAAGGCCAAAACCCCCCCTTTTTTTTTTTCCAATAGCCTGTCTCTATTAAAAACAGATTTTATGAGCAAATTTCAGATTCCAAGTTTAGCAAAAGTTCTAATTCTGCCCCATTGAGAGGGTAGGGACTTTTCACTCACTTTAAATAAATGAGGACATGGAAAGTACCAAGGAATTTGGAGGTAGAAACCTACATCTAGCCCCAATTATAAATATTGCCTATTTTGCATTGTTGCATCTCCTTACAACTACAGGCAACACAGCAGGACCACTCTCAGAATCCATCAACTCCTGATTTATTAACATGTTTCTCTGACACTTTACTAGGCTTTTATCACGCACAGGTTCACAGAACTTCTTTGCTGCACTGGAACATCAGGGAGACAAATAAAATATCTATTTTCCAGAGTTCAGAGCAACATCTGAAGCTCAACTTACAGCAACTATATGGAAGGCTAGACATTTGTGTTTTATCTTCTCTAGTTGCAACTCTATAATGGTAACATTTTACCACTAATTTTAGGTATTTTTATTATACTCACTTCAAATCCTCTGTGAAATAAGGTAGGGCATAAGTAAATGAATAAACATAAAATCTCAACATTCTCTGTGCCATCAAAAGGGAATCTCTTTAGATATTCAGGATTAAAACAAACTCACACCCAAGGAGATAAGCAGAATAAACCCACAAGAGAAAAGCTATTTGGCATAAACAAACACCTATTTAATATCAGGATATCATAAACCTGAGGAGGTGCAAGGTCCTTGGTGGGTACCTGATCCAGCCACTTACACAGTGGGCGAGTGGCCCTCATCTGTCACATGAATCCTTTCGGCAGAGGGTGCTCACTGCCTCCTCAGTGAAAAGCTGTTATCTATCTATCCCAGTTCTCTGTGGAGACACACTCTGCCTTTCTCCATCTTCTACCCACTGGTCTTAGACCCAGTCTTATATGAAGCAACAGGAAACAAATCCATATCCCACTGTATCTCCCCCAGGCTCTTTTCCATTTTGGACACCCCCATATCTTCCATGTAAGAAACTAGTTCCAATCCCCACCAACCGCCCTGATCATACTGCCTCTGAGGACTTCTAGTTTGTTAATACGGTTTCATAAAGACATAAGTGGCCTTCCCGTCTCCTCTCCACACGAGGTACCTCTGGCTCATCTCGCCAGTTCACATTCAGCTCTTGGTCAAAGCCTTGCAGTGTCAGACCCAAGCCTCGTCGACCTTTCTGATTAGAGGCCTCAACGATGTCCTTCCGACCCTGGCTGTATTTACCCAATCCTTCACCTTCCTTGAAGCCCATCTTGGCCTGAAAAAGAGAAGTAAATGGTGTATTTATATAAGAAAACAGAAATGGAGCACTTACATAAATAAGACATTTATTCAGTCCTTCTACTGTGTCAGACACTGTATTAAATTGTGAGAAATACAAACGAGTAAGACCTAAAGTTTTCCTTCTAGCCTAATAACTGCAATTTGATTGTGAGCCCTGTGGCTGTCTATTCTGGGGGTGAAAGTCTAGGGCAACCAGAAGTTGGATAAATGAGAAGGACCTCATAGCTGTAATTAAAGGCACCAAGAGTACATAATGAATCTCACTGGACATTTGCACAACTACCCTTCCAGCTAATTTGTCTGATTAAGTGAGAAGTAAATCTAGAGCAGAGCTGATAAAGAGAACATAATTTAAAATGGAACTGCTTCCAGCGGCAACTTCTAAACCTTACCCTTAACCAGTCAAATGGCCTTACTAGGGAAGGACAATGAGGGCTTGTAGGAGCCCACTTAATCAAGAGAGTAATTGAAAAATCACTTCATGTAAAACTGAGGTATGGGAGGTACTGTAAGACTGGACAGAAACATCTGTTTAAATGTCACAACTAACTAAAAAGCTTACAGTAAACTCGAGAGTCCTGGGCCCAGTTACATATCCCTAAAACCAGAGACCCCAAACCCACACACCCTTGTCTAATAAAAGAACTCCAACCCTAAAGACCTGTTTCCTCTAGAGGCCTGTATTCCCTGTGGAAGGGGCACTGCAGGCTCAGCAGCTTGATGAAATTCCTACAGTAGCCACAGACCTTTTCCCAGGTCAGAGTCTGAGTCACCGACCTTCCCATCTCCCATTTCCCCCAAGTTTTTGGCCCCCAAATCAGAATCCTGACTATGACTTCACAAGTGACAGTTCTCATTCTCAAATGACTCCAACAGAAAATGGAGACATCAACTATAACATTCGTGAAGCTATACAGAAGACAAACTTGGATTTCCCTGACCTTTGCACATGTACTGAAGTCTGATAAGGGAAGTAAGCAAGTCTTTTCTTCCACCTTCCTCCTGTGGTGTACCACAGGGTACCAAAGCTGGAAAGGAAAACTGGGCCCTCTTTTCGAAGTTAACACAGAAGACAGCTCTATTCCCATTTATTTTAGGAACCTGGGAGTGAGCAGGATTTTAGTCATTTTAAGATCAATCACTAGAGCAAAAATCTCAGCATGAAGCCTCCTTATCTACCAACATGAATCCGTGTGCTTCAGTTCAGTCCAGTCGCTCAGTCGAATCCGACTCTTTGAGACCCCATGAATCGCAGCATGCCAGGCCTCCCTGTCCATCACCAACTCCCGGAGTTCACTCAGACTCACGGCCATTGAGTCAGTGATGCCATCCAGCCATCTGATCCTCGGTAGTACCCTTCTCCTCCTGCCCCCAATCCCTCCCAGCATCAGAGTCTTCTCCAATGAGTCAACTCTTTGCATGAGGTGGCCAAAGTACTGGAGTTTCAGCTTCAGCATCATTCCTTCCAAAGAAATCCCAGGGCGGATCTCCTTCAGAATGGACTGGTTGGATCTCCTTGCAATCCAAGGGACTCTCAACAGTCTTCTCCAACACGACAGTTCAAAAGTTTTGCTCATAAGAACTCACTACTAAGCGTAAGGCTGGACCCTTGGGCCATAATGGGCCGCCCCTCCTCTCTCCCTCCGGGGGCGAAGGGGGGCGGGGGGAGTCCCTAACGGAAGGAGCCTCCCAGATCCTGGGGACCAATGACAGTACACTTCGCCAGCTAAAGCCACCCTGCCCCAGCCACGTAGAAGGACCTGTCAGCCTGCAATGCCTTGGCCTGGTCACCTATCTGAACCCCTGTTCACTAACCGAACCCCCATTCACTAAGCGTATCTTTTTGAGCGATCTAGCCTGACCATCCCCCTCAACGAACGCATATAAACCACTCCCCAGCACAGTCCCGGCACGGACTTCCTAGACCTGCCTCCTTCGGGTCCGGGAACCCCGCCCGGGAGCGCTTCGGCATTAAAAGCCTGTTAGACACTCTTTTGGTGTCCTGGTCATCTTTTACCTAACATTTGGCGCCCAACATGGGGCTCGAGGCGAGGGCCCATCCCACAACAAGCAGGATTTGTGGCCCACGCCGGGCCAGGTCACCCCGTCACCCCTCCGGGACCATTCAGCCATTTGGCAGGATACAGGGTAAGTTCCACCGGTCGGGTTCTGGGGGTTGTTGCTCCCACTGCAATTATTCCTAGGGTGTCTCGGTCCCTTTAAATCGTGGCCGTGTCCGGACCCCTCCTCCGCAGGCCAGGCCTGCTATTCCTCAGCGCCAGCCAGTCAACTCGGAGACGTCCGTCTTGGCTGAGTGGCCCTCTCCTCACCTCGGTGGGTGGACGACCAGTTCGGGGACGCCTGACCAGACCGCTCCCAGCCCCGCTAACGATTGGTCCAGGACCTTCCTTTCACAGTCGCCTTGGGGGCGGCTGCCTCCAGGGCCGACCAACCCTGGTCCACATCACTAAAATGTTAACTTGCCAACCTCAGAACTCTACATATCTCCCAGAAATTCGCTCCAAACGCTTAACCTTCCTCTGTTCTGAGGCATGGCCCCAATATTCTTAGATAACGGCCCACAATGGCCGCCAACCGGAACTTTCGATTTTAACATCCTCTGTGACTTAGATAATTACTGCTGGAGGATGGGAAAATGGTCTGAGGTAACCTACGTACAGGCTTTCTGGCTGTTGCCCTCCCGTCCCACCCTATATACCCACTGTTCCCCTTCTGAAATTCTCCTAACCATGGCCCTTCCTAGCCCTACACCAACTGCCCCTCTATCGCCCTCACCAACTTCCTCCATATCCACTCCTCACAGCCCAGCCCTCCTGTGACTAAGCCGCCTCTATATCCACCCCTTCCTTCGTGCCCTGCCTCACCAACCTCCCCCACACCAACTCCCTCCATATCCTCCCTCCCCTATCATCCTCACAGCCCAGCTCTCCTGTGACTAGCCTCTCGCCACTCTCTTGGCTCCGCCTCAATATCCACCTCTTCCTCTGTGCCCACCCCTTTTCTGACTCACCAGTCAGCTCACACACAAGGCCCCAGACCACTCCCAATCTACCACCAGCTCCCCTGCTTCCTCTCCGCCAGGTGGCCGGCCCAGAGGGTCTCGCCCATATCCACATACCCTTTTCACTCCAAGACCTTGCCCATATCGAACAGCGGCTAGGCTCCTATTCGGCCAGCCCCTCCAACTACATCAAAAACTTTACCCAGCTGTCTTGGTCTTATGCCCTCACCTGGCAGGACGTATTTGTCATCCTGGGGTCCACTACTACCCCAGAGGAAAGAAAGGCCATTTGGGCCACAGCAAGAGTGGTGGCTGACCAGAGACATCTAGCCAACCCAGCAGACCCTACCCGGCCACCTGGAATGGCTGCTATTCCAGACGTAGACCCAGACTAGGACTATCAAGAGGGACAGAGAGGAAGAGCCAACATTCAGTACATGGTAGAATGCTACTGGAGGGAATGGAGACTGCCTCCCTCAAGATGGTAAACTTAAGTTAGATGAGGTAACCCAGGGCCCCGATGAAAAACCCAGCAGGCTCTCTTAACAGGCTGACAGAGGCTCTCACCACCTACACCCTGAATGCCCCAGATTCTCTGGCGGGGGTCATCACCCTAGCCAATCGTTTTATATCCCAATCAGCTTCAGACATTGAAAAAAAAAAACAAAACTCTCCAAGGCTGAGGATGGGCCTCAGACCCCCCTCCAAGACCTGGTAAAAATGGCCTTTAAGGTTTATAATGCCCAAGAGGAAGCCGCCGAAGCTGGCCGCAAGGCAAGGCTTAAACAAAAAGCAGAACTCCAGGCTAACCTCGAGAGACACACCCAGGCACTGATAGCAACCCTGTGCCGGCCACAGGACAGAAGGTGGGTCCCCAGAAGCCACCGCCGGGAGCCTGCTTCAAATGTGGTCATGAGGGCCACTGGGCCCACCAGTGCCCAAACCCTGGGCTCCTGACAAAGCCCTGCCCTCGTTGCAAACAGCCAGGACATTGGGCAAGTGATTGACCCCGGGCGACTCAGGCCCCGGCCTTACCGGGCTGAGGTTTGGGCTCCCCAAAGGACATTTCCTCCCCGCACCCCACCTTGGAACTTCTTCCCTTTGATGAAGATTGACGGCGCCCAGACTCAGGGACCCCCATAACCCAAGCCAAGCCCAGGGTAATGCTTCAAGTGGCAGGTAAGCCTACCAATTTCTTGATAGATACAGGAGCTACTTACTCGGTTCTTCCCTTCTTCGGGGACACCTTACATCCTTCCCGGGTCTTGGTGGTGGGTATAAATGGCACGTCTTCACGACCCTTGCAGACTGGGCCACAGCCCTGTCAGCTTGATCACTTCTTGTTCACACACTCTTTTCTGATAATCCGTTCATGCCCCACTCCCCTGCTGGCGCAGGACATTTTAGCTAAGCTTAGGGCCACCATTCACCTCTTTCACTTTCCCAATCTCTCACCTTGCCCCTACTCCTCCTCTGCTCCCCTGAGGCTCCAGTTGTCAACCCTAGCATCTGGGACACTGAAATCCCTCAGGTAACAACCCATCACACCCCCATCCTGATTAAACTATGTGATCCTTCCCAAGTCTCAAACCGCCCTCAATTCCCCATCTCTCAGACTCACCTCTGCAGTCTTAAGCCAATCACAGCCCGTCTCTTAGGCCAAGGCCTCCTAGTCCCCACGACCTCGCCCTGCAATACCCCCATTCTCCCAGTGTGGAAAACTTCTGGCAGCTACCGAGCCCTGCAATACCCCCATTCTCCCAGTGCGGAAAACTTCTGGCAGCTACCGATTGGTCCAGGACCTTTGACTGATAAACGAGGCTGTAATCCCTGCTCATCCGATTGTCCCCAATCCCTATACCTTGCTTTCTGACATCCCTAGCAGTACGACTCACTTTACTGTCATAGACCTCAAAGATGCCTTTTTCACTATTCCCTTACACCCAGACTGCCAATTCCTCTTTGCTTTCACATGGACTGACCCAAAAACCCGATAGTCCTCCCAGCTAACGTGGACAGTCCTCCCCCAAGGGTTTAGAGACAGCCCCCATTTTTTTTGGCCAGGCTCTGGCCCGGGATCTGGCTACATGCCCTTTGGCCCCTAGTGTCCTCTTACAGTATGTGGACGACCTTCTGCTCTGCAGCCTCTCACAAGCTCTCTCAGATACATACCACTACTCTTAACTTCCTTAACTCTAAAGGATACCAAACATCTCAACAAAAAGCCCAACTCACCCAGACCTCTGTGACTTACCTAGGCCTAAAAATTACCCCGACAACCAAGGCTCTAACTACTGACAGACTCAGCCTTCTCCGAGACCTCTGCCCCTCTTCCACTGGAGAACAAATCTTGTCCTTTTTGGGGTTAACAGGATTCTTCCAGCACTGGGTCCCCAACTATGCTTCGCTGGCTAAACCCCTCTACGCAGCCGCAAAAGGCACCCCTCTTCAGAAACAGAGGTCCAGAAGGCTTTCTACAACCTTCGCTCAGCTTTGCTGTCCTCTTCCCTGCTCTTCCTGCCCAGTCCCAACCTCCCCTATCACCGGTACACTAATAAAAAAGGGGGCATAGCCTTTGGAGCCGTCATACAGCCTGTGGGCCCTGAAATGCTGCCAGTGGCATTTATCTCCAAACAGTTAGACCCCACCGCCAGGGGATGGTTCCCCTGCCTACGCGCCCTAGCAGCAGCAGCTTCTCTATACGCAGATGCAAAAAAGCTAATTCTAGATCAACCCCTAACTATATTCTCACCACACCGCCTGGCTGACCTCCTGGCTTCCAAATTCCTGTCAGACCTTAGCGACTCTCGGCTCCAACAATTCCACCTGGTCTTTCTGGATAACCCCCAGGTTACTTTGGGCCACAGCTCCCAGCTAACCCCCTATCTTCTCTCCCCTCGCTTTCAACCTGTCCTTCAGGCAAAGACACAGAACCTCACTCATGCATAGAGGTCCTGGACACTCTTACCCAACCGCCCCCGAACCTTTTTGCTACTCCGCTACAAAACCCAGACCTCACGCTATTTGTAGATGGCAGTTCAAAACGAGACCCTAACGGTCATCGGGCGGCTGCGTATGCAGTTGTGACCACCAATGACATCCTCGAGGCTCGCCCGTTACCAGAGGGAACCACCTCCCAAAAGGCAGAACTAATAGTGCTCACTAGAGCCTTACACCTGGCAACGGGAAAACGGCTTAACATCTATACTGACTCCAAATATGCCTTTTTGATTGCACATTCACATTCAGCTATTTGGAGAGAGAGGGGATTCCTCACCACCAAGGTATCACCCATCTCTAATGCCCCCCTAATCACCAAGCTCCTGGAGGCCATCTCACAGCCCACCCAGGTAGCCATCCTACACTGCAAAGGACATCAGACGACTCACGACACGGTTTCCCTAGGCAACGATAAGGCTGACCAGGTAGCCAGACAGATAGCCTTACAGCAGGGGCCTCTGCCTATACTATTTCTCAGGACCTCCCTTACACTTAACTGCTCAAAGGCTGAAATGGAGGCCCTCCTCTCACAGGAGGGCGCTTCCAAACACTCCTCGGGATGGATCACACTCCACGACAAACTAGTCCTACCCGAAAAACAGGCAATGTCCATTATCACCCAGATCCATGACTCTACACATTGGGCCCCGCGCACACTCGACCTTCCTTAGCCCTCTCTTTTCCCCGTTACATCTCCGACCTACCATTCAGGCAGTCCATCATTGCTGCCTAATCTGTGCCAAGACCTCTCCTCAAGGAAGACTCAGGCCGCCACAAGAAACTCACCAGTTGAGAGGACACCTGCCGGGACAGGACTGGCAGAGAGAGTTTACTCACATGCCTAGACACTGGACCTTCTGGTATATGCTGGTCTGTGTTGACACTTTTTCTGGATGGGTAGAAGCATTCCTCACTGCCCGGGAGACAGCCGATACCGTCGCCAACACAAGACTCAGGCCGCCACAAGAAACTCACCAGTTGAGAGGACACCTGCCGGGACAGGACTGGCAGAGAGAGTTTACTCACATGCCTAGACACTGGGCCTTCTGGTATATGCTGGTCTGTGTTGACACTTTTTCTGGATGGGTAGAAGCATTCCTCACTGCCCGGGAGACAGCCGATACCGTCGCCAACACTCAACACACCTCATTCCACGGCCTCAGTCGTCAGGCAAGGTAGAACGGGCTAACGGCATCCTCAAGGCTCATCTGACCAGGTTAACGCCAGAACTTCATCTCTCCTGGGTCGATCTCCTGCCAGCAGCCCTGACGCGCATACAGACAACTCTTCATGCCAAGATGGGTTTGACACCTTCTGAACTGCTGTACAGTAGGCAGTATCTGCTGCCTAACCTTCCAGATCCCCCAACCCCTCCTCTGGGGACTTACTTGCCCTATTTCACCCTCCTGAGGTCCCTACTTAGAGAACATGCTGACCGTGTCCTCCCTCAACCTGTCAGAGACCATAACCAGGCGATCCCATCCCCTGCTTTGGCACCAGGAGATCAGGTCCTCCTAAAAACGTTGACACCTCAACCCCTTCAGCCCCGGTGGACTGGGCCTTTCACTGTGGTCCTCACCACCCCTAGAGCAGCCAAACTGTGGGGACACAAGCCATGGTACCACATCACACGGCTCAAGCAGGCTCCACTACACGGCCTGCCTTCTCCCAAACCCCTAGAGACTTACACCTCTAAAATCTCGGGACCTACCAAGATCACCATTACTAAGACACCCCTGCCTCCCACCAGTGACTGACACGCCCCGTCCAATGCTTGCCTGGTTTCATCTGCTGTGGCTGTTGCCAGTCACAAATCTGGCTATACTCTTCACCATTGGACTGGCTGTCACGGCCCCCCAGGACTGGCCGCTCCCCCTTCGACTTTCACTGGCCCTTGCTTACCTTATTATCTGTTCACTACTCCTTGGGTGCTATTCCGTTGGGGCAGCCTGACTTAGCCATATGTCTCTCACCCTAGCCTGCCTTGAAGACTTTATCTTGACCCTACTCAGTTCAGTTCAGTTGCTCAGTCGTATCCGACTCTTTGTGACCCCATGAATCGCAGCACGCCAGGCCTCCCTGTCCATCACCATCTCCCGGAGTTCACTCAGACTCACGTCCATCAAGTCCGTGATGCCATCCAGCCATCTCATCCTCGGTCATCCCCTTCTCCTCCTGCCCCCAATCCCTCCCAGCATCAGGGTCTTTTCCAATGAGTCAACTCTTCCTGTGAGGTGGCCAAAGTACTGGAGTTTCAGCTTTAACTATAGGACCTTTAGCTGGCTACCCCAATTATCGGCTGTGACTCTTTCATTCAGGCAATTTCTGATCTGCACTTACAGGGGACCTTCCTCCTTTTTACAGAATCTCAAATTGACTCCTTCTCTTTTATCACTCTCCTCTTAATATCATAGCTAAACATGCTCTTGCCACTATTCCTCCTGGCCATGATAATACGGATGGGACAACCCACGCCCTGCCCCTGGGGCTGCACCGAACTGGGGAACTGGGTTCACAGCCTACACTTATGTCCACCGAGACCATTATGCCTCACCTGCCCAGCCGAGCTCCCATGGGGATAAATTGTATTGGATGGCCAAGAGCCTTGGGACTGCTAAATGAAGCTCAGCCTCTAACTGCTATAAAGCTGGGGGCAAAGATCTCTGTTTTACCATGCAAACTACGGAATGACAGATGGGAAGGGGGCCCAAGATCAGAGGCGAGAACAAATCCAACATAAGGTCCAATAGGACCTCATAAAGCTGCCAACTGAAGCCTCTGATCCACACCATGAGACCAACAAACTCCTAGACCAGGTTCATCAGGCGCTCAAACCCCTAGATTTTTCATCTCAAATTTTCACCAGCCTCAATGATACCTATCAGACCCTGACTGAAACCTCACCAAACCTCTCATGTTGGCTCTGTCTCCCCTTGAGACTCCGACCGTTCCTTGCCCAACCGATCCCCAGGAAATGCATAGAGGCCCAAAATCTCACTCGAAATGCCATTGAAGTAACCTGGCCAATTGGGCCCTTGACCACTGAGATACTGTACCTCCCAGCCAATGCCTCTTGTGTTCTGGCCAATGACACCTCATTAACCACAGTGGCCTGTGATGGTTCAAGACGAGACCCTCCATCCCCAAACCCTCCAGTATGCAGAAAACCCAGGATATTCTTTCTCTGTAATCAAACCACCTTATTACAATGCTTCCCACCTAACTGGACTCAGCCTTGCACCCCAGTCTTCCTTACTCCCTACCTGACCATTCTGACACTGCAGGCGATGGAAGACCAGATCCAACCAACTCACCGCCGCTGGAGGGCATTGGCTGCAGCTCCCCTGCTCCTCGGGGGAGGTTTAGGACTAGGGGTGGGAGGATTGGGATCGGCCACGCACTTCTACTATAAGCTGTCTGCAGACCTCAGTCGGGACCTGGACGAGGTGGCAGACTCCCTGACGGCATTACAGACCCAGATAGCCTCTCTGGCAGCAGCGGCTCTCCAAAATCGAAGGGCCCTGAACCTGCTCACGGCCGAAAAAGGGGGAACCTGTCAGTTCCTAAGGGAAGACTGCTGTTTTTTCGTTAATGCCTCGGGGATAGTTCAGAACAAGGTCCGAGAGCTGAGAGAGAGCATCAGACTTAGACAGGCCAAGTCAGACGGTTTCAGTTTCTCGGGATGGTGGAGGTTGTCTTGGGCAAATGGCTTCTCCCGCTTCTCGGACCCCTCGCAGCCTTGCTCCTCATCCTGTCGATGGGACCTTGTATTTTTCAGATCATCCTCCGGAAGGTCAGGGAGCTGACCCAGACAGCTACTGGACAGATGTTGATGGTGGCCGCATACTCCGGACTCCCGTCCAGAGACCCTGAGGCTCCCTAAAGGTCACCGGGATCCAGCCACGACCCTCAGCCCCAGCAACGCCCCAGTTCAGCAGGAAGTAGCCAGAAGCGATAAAGGCGCCCCTTATCCTATCAAATGGGTCAGAATGTAAGGCCTGACCCGGGGCCATGATGGGCCACCCCTCCTCTCTCCCGCTGATGGGGGAAGTCCCTAACGGAAGGCAGATCCCGGGGACCAATGACAGCACACTTCGACAGCTAAAGCCGCCCCGCCCCAGCCACGTAGAAGAACCTGTCAGCCTGGGACCCTCAGCCTGGCGACCTATTCGAACCCCCGTTCACTAAGCGTACCTTTTTGGGCCATCTAGCCTGATCATCCCCCGCAACAAACGCATATAAACCACTCCCCAGCACGGTCCGGGCGCAGACTTCCTAGACCTGCCTCCTTCGGGTCCGGGAACCCCGCCCGGGAGCGCTTCGGCATTAAAAGACTG
This sequence comes from Oreotragus oreotragus, assembly GCA_006410675.1. Taxonomy (NCBI): domain Eukaryota; kingdom Metazoa; phylum Chordata; class Mammalia; order Artiodactyla; family Bovidae; genus Oreotragus; species Oreotragus oreotragus. The sequence continues at coordinate 75,766 of SJYX01023730.1, forward strand.
TTAGACCCCCTTTTGGTGTTCTGGTCATCTTTTACCTAACACTAAGGAGACCAAAGGCTGCCCCAGCTCTGGACAGGAGAAGCAGGCTTGAACAGCCACTTCCCACAGATGATTCAAATGTGATACGTGTATCAAGAAGGGGTTACGCTCTCTCTACTGAACTACAGCAGCTGGGAAGCAGAGGGAAAACTTACACCCTTGCTTTGCTGCTTCTACCAACACAGTTTCCCTCCTCTCATTCTGCTGGTAGAGCTTTGGAAACCCAACCCAAGCGCTGACATACCATGAGCTTCTGGGACACACTGTTATACATGGAGTAGCGAGAGGAAGTTCCCTCCACAAGAGAGTCTGCTTTGAATGCATCGTCGAAAGAGTCCAAGCTGCGTTGCTTCCCCTCAGTCTCGCTGTCAGACCCACTGAGGCTTGTAGCAGATGCTAGAAAAAAGAAAACGTTTTGGTGTGTTTATGGCACAATATAGCCTCTAAAAGTTCAAGTTTCATTTATACAACTAGTGTTCAGTATATGCATTGCACACACACAGTTCAGTAAGTGACCCAGATCAAATGTATTCTCTCCCTCTTCCAAACTGTGTAATCTTGGGCAAGGCCACTGAAGGTTCCTAAGGGTATCTGACACACAATGGGAGTTCAAAATATCAGTCTTCCTTTCCCATCTCTTACAAAACTGGGATGATAATACCTTCCTCATAGAGCTGTTTGAAGATTAAGTGAAAAAATGTATTTGGGAGTGCAGTGTCAAATAAAAAATTTATTAACAATATGATTATTATTTCTGCTGCTATTTATTAGTTGAACATCACTTTCCACACACTGATACCTGTTTTCATTTTCAACAAATCTATCACGGGGACTACTAGCTTGCAATTGTCTAACTTCCTAGCTTTCTGTTTTCAAGGTCCTTCAAACTTGTGGGTGAGAGGGGGGCATTTACAGCCAGCCCCAAAGAGCTGGCTCACAGAGTGAAAGTTGGGGAAGAGAAAGGAAGAAGTGCAGGGGGAGGTGGGGATAGGAAAGGAAGAGGAGGAGGAGAGAGAAGACAGGGAAGACAAGGGTTCAAGCAGCTGCACTGAGGCGAGGAGTAGAGGAGCTGCAACTAAAGGCTCCAGGAGGGAGCCGCCAGCCTGGGTGAGTCAAGCCATTAGCATCATTTGTCATCAATTTTGTTGCCAAAAGACTCCAAATAAGACCCACCTTAGCAGCTACTAGAAGTGGTGGGTTACCTGTCTCCTGGCCAAAGGCGTGATAAGCCACAGTCTAGATAATCATTATAACTGCATCTTTCCTTCTCTGATAGATATGTGAATCTCCTAGAAGATTTTAAGGAATTCCCTGGCAATCTAGTAGTTAGGACTCAGTGCTTTCATTGCCAGGTGGCTTAGATCCCTGGTCAGGGAACTAAGACCCAGCAAGCTACATGGCATGGCCAAAAAAAAAAAAAGATATCTCAACCCAATATAGTTTTATTCAGGTAGCTTCTTAGGCAAATCCACCCAAATTTGGAAATAAATTCTATCTCAAAGATCAGTTAAACAGGGGACTTCTTTGGTAGTCCAGTGGTTAAGACTCCATGCTTCCACTGCAGGGGGTGGGGGTTCAATCCCTGATCAGGGAATGAAGATCCTCCATGGTGCACGGACAGAGCAAGGAAAAAAAAAATCTGGTAAACAATTTCTGCATACTCCCACTGAAAATGGTATAAACCACCAAGCCAGGAGGAATGCAGAACAGGAAATGACAGTGGGAGCGTCCAATCTGATCCCAAGGTTAAAGAAGCTGTACAGTGCTTAGGAGTACAAATCTCATTAATAGGCAACTGTGCTTATTTAAGAATAAAATTCTGGGGGCTTCTTTGGTGGAATAGTAGATAAGACTCTGTCTGCCAATGCAGGGGTCACAGGCTCAATTTCTGATCTGGGAAAATTCCACATGGTGCCGGAAAACTAAGCCCCTTCATCCCAGAGCCTGTGCTCTGCAACAAGAGAAGCCACTGTAGGGAAAAGCCCTTGAATTGCAAGGAAGAGTAGCTCCTACACGTCAAAACTAGAGAAAACCTGCATGCAGCAACGAAAATCCTTAATTTCTTCAATTTATGAATATTCTTGCAAACATCTGGTAGTTATTAGGATATAAATGCTTGCTATTTAGACCTAAATACTAACAAATCTGTTATTTCTTTGGGTATTTTAAGGGCATAGTGAAAAAAGTTAAGGCAACACTAAGAGTGTCAAGAACCAAGAAAACTTGGGAACCTCCACTCTATGTATTGAAATGATGAGACCACCAAGACACGTTGTCAACTGGATAACAGAAGACCGAGACCATATCCATGAGCATGGCATCCTAACTTTCATGTTCTCAAAAAGGACAATAAGAATAAAATAGAATAAATTTTTATCTCATAATTACAAAAACGGGGAAGGCAATGGCACCCCACCCCAGTACTCTTGCCTGGAAAATCCAGTGGACGGAGGAGCCTGGTGGGCTGCAGTCCATGGGGTCACTAACAGTCAGACAGACTGAGCGACTTCACTTTCACTTTTCTCTTTCATGCATTGGAGAAGGAAATGGCAACCCACTCCAGTATTCTTGCCTGGAGAATCCCAGGGACGAGGGAGCCTGGTGGGCTGCCGTCTATGGGGTCACACAGAGTCGGACACGACTGAAGTGACTTAGCAGCAGCAGCAGCAATTACAAAAAGAGCTTTTGGAAGGCAAGATATATAAGGCCAATAATACATGTGTGGTTGAGGCATAGAGAAAGAATACCACAAGGATTACTTGGAACAAGTGGAAAAAGTGAAGCCTGATTTCTGTTTTTATATCACTAGAGTTTATAGTGGCTATCTTTTTATATTTTTTGATTTATGAACCATGTGAATATATTAGCTATCAAAATTTTAAATAAATGTTAAAAAAAAAAAAAAACCTAACTAGCAACGTAGCACAATTCTTTTAAGAAAGAAAGGAGGTCCTTGAGAAGAGATGTTGACTCAAAGTTTGGCTGCTTGTGGGAAGCATTTGAGGAAAGGCACAAAAGACAGCCATTAAAAAAAAAATTCTCTATATACCCAAAATGGGCTTTATACAGGTATTCATAACTTGAGGATTACATTCTAATTCTAAAGCCTGTCTGCACTAATCCATCCATCTCCCTATGAGAACACGGAGTCGCAAAGGGCTGACATTCAGAGAAGAGCGAAGTCTTCCCTAGCACCCAGGCCTGACTTTCCCTTCCACAGAGCTCCAATAGCACCAGTATTCACACCAGTAGCACAGCATTCATCACACTGCCTGAGAGCTAGTAATAACTTGAGGATTACATTCTAATTCTAAAGCCTGTCTGCACTAATCCATCCATCTCCCTATGAGAACACGGAGTCGCAAAGGGCTGACATTCAGAGAAGAGCGAAGTCTTCCCTAGCACCCAGGCCTGACTTTCCCTTCCACAGAGCTCCAATAGCACCAGTATTCACACCAGTAGCACAGCATTCATCACACTGCCTGAGAGCTAGTTGCCACATGCCACCCCACTGGACACAGTCACTCCTAGGGAGCTAGGACTGTGCCACAATTAACCTTCTAACACTTGAACTGAGGCTTTGCATTAAAACAAATAAACTAGGTACTCACTGTAGTGAATTTAAAGAACTGGCACCCAGTTGTCATCTTTGCTAAGCATCTACTGAGTGTACAACTCCTTAGGACATTCCCTCTTACAATACCTCAAACATGTGGTGTAAGACATCCAGGCCTCAGAAATACAGGGAAGGATACATGTCATTATATATTAGGTTGGGGCAAAAGTGATTATGGTATTGGATTTTGAATTTTAAAACCGTTATTAACTAGGCTCAGACACATCTTTATTCATCAAAATAGGAACCATTACAATCAACACATTTTTGCCAATGAGAAGTAAGTTGGTTTATTCCTATAGCATAAAAATCCATGCTTTGGGGTTCAACAAACTCTTGCAAAGCTCCCACTGGTTGTGGAAGCGTTTTCTCTGCAAAAAGTTATTGAGATGCTTGAAGAAGGGGTATGGGGGATGAGGCAAAACTTGGTAGCCCAATTTGTTCAACTTTTGAATCATTGGTTGGGTGACATATGGTCAGGTGTTGTCATGGAGAAGCATCGGGCCCCTTCTGTTTACCAATACTGATGGCAAGTGTTGCAGTTTTCAGTGCATCTCATCGATTTGCTGAGCATACTTCTCAGATATAAGCGTTTCACTGGGATTCAGAAGCTGTAGTGGATCAGATGGGCAGCAGACCACCAAACAGTGACTATGAGATTTTTTTTGAGTGCAAGTTTGGCTTTGGGAAGTGCTTCAGAGCCTCTCAGTTCAACCACTGAGTTGGTTATTGCTGATTGTCATATAAAATCCATTTTTCATCATACATCACAATCTGAACAAAAAATGGTTCATTGCTGTTACACAAAATACGAGAAGACGACACTTTAAAATGACAATTTTTTTGATTTGCAGTCAGCTCATGAGGCACTCACTGACTGAGCTTTTGTACCTTTCCAATTTGCTTCAAATACCAAATGACCATAGAATGGTGGACGCTAGGTTCTTTGACAACTTGTATAGTTCTAAGAGGACCACGTTGATGACTGTTCTCAGGTGGTCGTTATCAGTTTTCAATGGCCAGCCACCATGATCCTCATCTTCAAGGCTCTTGTTTCCTTTGCAAAACTTCTTGAACCACCACTGCATTGTATGTTCACTTGAAGTTTCTAGGCCAAATGCATTGTCAATCGTTGTTGCGAATTGTCTCCACTGCTTTATGACTTCCAACTCAAGAAAAGAGCTCGAATTTGCTTTTCATCTAACATAATTTCCATAGTCCAAAGAGTAAAGATAAACAGCAAGTAAAAAGACATTAGCAGAAAAAAAAAGGTGAGAAATGTGCATTAAAATGATGTATCACATTTATTAAGAATAATGTATTCCAGTATCAAATGGCAAATTTCAACAATACAAAAACTGCAATTACATTTGCACCAATCTAGTATTTGTCCAAATACACAGAGTGTACAACATCAGGAGTGAACCATAATGTTGTATCAGCATAGGTTCATCAATTTTAACAAATACAGCACTCCGGAGAGAGATGTTGCTAATGAAGGAGGCTGTACACACAGCAGCGGGGGTATAGGAGGTCCCTTTCTACTTTCAACTGAGTTGTGAAACAAACCGCTCTAAAAAAAAAAAATGAAGTCTTAAACTTTTTTAAGGTTCAACAAAAAATTTAAGCATGAAGATGGAATATCTCTATCCTAACAGAGAACTGTGTCCCCCTTGGACTACTCTTTAGCACCCTGTACCAAGGCCAAAAAAGGACACCTTATACTGTTTAATGGCAATCCACTCCAGTATTCTTGCCTGGAGAATCCCATGGACGAGAAGCCTGGTAGGTTACAGACCACGGGGTCGCAAAGAGTCGGACACGACTGAGCGACTTCACCTATACTGTTTAATAGATCAGACAACAACTTTGGTTCAGGACCTGTTTTTATAAACTGTCCATGTTGTATACAATGGAGTACTATCCAAAAGTATCAATCCTACTCCCAGAGAGCTTAAAAATCCAACAGTTAAGATAAACATGCGTTTTTCAGTATATATGACATAAACTTAAAACCAAAATTCTGGCTTCTGAGGAGGAATGTTGGCTGAGAAAATCCCTGAATGAGAGGCACCAAATCGGCCTTCGTCCTCTTAAAGTGACCCTCCAATTCCCTCAACAAGGCGCCGACGTGCTTACATGGGCCAGTGCAGCACACGTCACAGAGTGCTACTCAGGACAGACCCAGAACGTTAACAATGAGTAACCATGGAAACTGAGAGGCATGGTGATATTTATTTTCTGTCTTGGCTTTTCTGCATTTTCTGTGTAAGAAATAAGAATATATTAGTTTCAAAATTAGGGTTAAAGGAAAAAAAAAAAGATAAAGAAATAAAGTCTCATTCAATAAGTCTTACGCAGAATTTGTTTCCAGAGTAATCTTCAGAGGACAGCAGTATGAGGGAAAAGGCCTGAGTAGCTCAAGCAAGACTAGACCTGGGCCTCACATCGCCCATGCAGAGGAGGGATGTGAGCTCAACAGAGCCCCCACACGTGGAAGAGCTGTGCTTCCCAAGGCGCAGCGTCTTCCTCCTCAGTGGCTCCCTGACGCTAACCTGCACTGCTCAGTAGCGGGCAGCTCCCTGGGCACAGCCCTGAAGTTTCTTAGGGAAGCCCAGGGATCCTGCGACCAGACTAGCCTAGAAGTTAGCATATTACATCAGTTGTTATTTCTTTCACCAGCTATCTGGAGACTCACACGTCTATCTTTACAAAGGTTAGGAAAGCCTGGTTTCCTTCTCACAGGACAATGTGCCCTTGATCCAGCTCTAGGGAGCTGCCAGGCTGTTAGGTTTGCTTAAGGATCCATCAGTGGGCACCCATCAACAATATGATTACCATTCCTGGGCATGCAGGGTTCCTGCCACCGTCAGATCGCAGAGAGAGAGAGATCTTTCATTTTGTCTTCATAACATTTTTGAACCAAAATGACAGAGAGAACCAAATCTGGGTGCAAGGCTCACTGGGCAACTCCTTGGTGGCTCAGGTGCAATATTCCTGGACCAGACTCTGGCACAAAGATCTTTCCACTCCATTCCTCTTTCCAAGGTGTCACCAAGAATACAGGTGTCCCACCCAGGGTCTGAGAATGAGGTTGACGGGAGCTAAAATATCCGACTAGGCTTTTCTTTGTGAGATGGAGAAGTGTGCTGGATTAGCAGATAAGCCTTATTTCTCTATTTCATGTGCTATTTAAAGCCTGTTCTTAGCCTGACACCATTGAAGCCAAGTGCCCTGGAAGGTCTGGATGTCCACAGACTGCCACGGCCACTCTTTTCAGATGAAAAGAAGACACCTGTCTCTGCTGCTGCTAAGTCACTTCAGTCGTGTCCGACTCTGTGTGACCCCATAGACGGCAGCCCACCAGGCTCCCCCGTCCCTGGGATTCTCCAGGCAAGAATACTGGAGTGGGTTGTCATTTCCTTCTCCAATGCATNGCTGCTGCTGCTAAGTCACTTCAGTCGTGTCCGACTCTGTGTGACCCCATAGACGGCAGCCCACCAGGCTCCCCCGTCCCTGGGATTCTCCAGGCAAGAATACTGGAGTGGGTTGTCATTTCCTTCTCCAATGCATGAAAGAGAAAAGTGAAAGTGAAGTCGCTCAGTCTGTCTGACTGTTAGCGACCCCATGGACTGCAGTCCACCAGGCTACTCCGTCCACTGGATTTTCCAGGCAAGAGTACTGGGGTGGGGTGCAGCAAGAGCTAAAGAGGAAGTTTAGCCTCCCAAGACTGATAAGAATTTAGCAAATATTGAGCAGACAATCTTATAACGAGGATATAAATTAACAGGAGTAATAAGGTCAGTCTATTAAAATCATGAGTTTCATTAAGAACGTGCCAAAGCTGGGTGGCATTCCCATTTACTCCCCAGGAGCTTCCCTTCTAAAACCTACCAGAGAGCCCAAGATATTCTTCCACGTTTTCACTTAAGATTTCTTCTCTACCCAATAGAAATCATTACTCTTAAATCATTTTAAAGACAAGAGGTTTATTTTAGAGAAGAATCAGAGGTTTCCCAGCTACTGACAGAATTGTTCATAATAGAACAGTAGGTCAAACATGTCAGGATTAAAAACGACAGTGACAACACACGAGGGGCAGCTCTGGCCACCAACGGCCTCGGTGAGCAGCACACAGATGCGGGAGGATAAACTACACGCTGCCATAAACACCACAGCCTGCCTACCAACTGCTGCGGAGCACACTCATTCCTGTTTAAAGACTCAATTTCTCCTTCATGCCGGATGAATGGTAACTCGTTAGAGCAATTTAAACAGATACCGATAAAGGAAGTTTTTGATTAAGGTCATGAATCTGGGCTGACAGGAAAACGATGGTGTTTCAGGGAAAACAGCCTATTTAGGGAAGAATTAAACCTGGTGGAGGGGAAGGCACTTTCGGCTAAAGGAGCCCAGCGACTTCCAGAGCAACACGCTGTGGGAGGGCTGGGAGCCCACACGGGATGTGCAGCTGAGGAGAAAAGGAAATCGCCTCAGGGTCTAGACCAACCTATCCTGTGACAAACAACCAAAAAGAACAAAATGACTGCCATCTGCCGCTCCTTGCTTAATTTCCAAGAGTATATTTAGGCTTGAAAATGCCTTCAAACTCCTCTTAAAATACTCAAAACACACGATGACCCGGTGGCCATGACAACAACATCCCTTTTCTTTAGTCTGGTCAGATGTCAGTCTCAGACTGGCAATGCAGCTACCCTGTCAATAATGCAAAATAAACAAACTGATTAAACTAAATAGACCTATTAATGAGTCACCACATTGATCTAGCAAAGGAAGCACAAACAAGGCCCAGACAGACAGAAACAGCAACAACTGATTTTTTGTTTTTCTATCTGCACTCCCTAAAGAGCATTTTTCAATCATCTATTCAACAGTGTGTCCAGGTAGCAGTGGTGGAGAGGAAATGCACCTGCTTTAATGCAGTGTGCTGAGCAGCAAAGCCACACAGAGCTCTCAGCAGATATGCAGTTTCTGGGGAGACAGAAAACCACCGGAGCACACTGTCCAGGGAATGCCTGAGAGAAGTCACCACAGACAGAGATGACAGAGACGCAAGACACTTAATGGAATGATCCTCTGCAGACTGCAGGAGGGGTGGGCACAGTCAAAGAGCTGAAGCATTTTAAGGCTCTTAGAAAAGATACCACTGTTGCCTTCCATCAGTTCTATTCAGTAAATATTTCAGTTCAGTTCAGTCCCTCAGTCGTGTCCGACTCTTTGCAACTCCATGAATTGCAGCATGCCAGGCCTCCCTGTCCATCATCAACTCCCGGAGTTTACTCAGATTCACGTCCATTGAGTCGGTGATGCCACCCAACCATCTCATCCTCTGTCGTCCCCATTTACTGAGCCATTTATTCCATGCCAGGCATGGGGCTGCAGGGGGAGGGGCACAGACAGCAGTCTTGCTGATGAAGACACCAGACCCTCATCCTCAAAACTTTCTGTGGAGCTGCTACTGCTAAGTCGCTTCAGTCGTGTCCGACTCCGTGCGACCCCATAGACGGCAGCCCACCAGGCTCCCTTGTCCCTGGGATTCTCCAGGCAAGAACACTGGAGTGGGTTGCCAGTTTCTTCTCCAAGGCATGAAAGTGAAAAGTGAACGTGAAGTCGCTCAGTCGTGTCTGACTCTTAGCGACCCCATGGACTGCAGCCCACCAGGCTCCTCCGTGCATGGGATTCTCCAGGCAAAAGCGCTGGAGTGGGGGGCCATCGCCTTCTCCATCTGTGGAGCTGCCCCTCCCTAAGATTAGCTGGCCCGGGAAGTTAACAATGTTTGCCTCTCCCTCATTCTTCTGCCAATCCAAGGGACCAAATAGCCTACTGCCAGACATGTTCAGTGTACTGAGTCCATTGAGTCGGTGATGCCACCCAACCATCTCATCCTCTGTCGTCCCCATTTACTGAGCCATTTATTCCATGCCAGGCATGGGGCTGCAGGGGGAGGGGCACAGACAGCAGTCTTGCTGATGAAGACACCAGACCCTCATCCTCAAAACTTTCTGTGGAGCTGCTACTGCTAAGTCGCTTCAGTCGTGTCCGACTCCGTGCGACCCCATAGACGGCAGCCCACCAGGCTCCCTTGTCCCTGGGATTCTCCAGGCAAGAACACTGGAGTGGGTTGCCAGTTTCTTCTCCAAGGCATGAAAGTGAAAAGTGAACGTGAAGTCGCTCAGTCGTGTCTGACTCTTAGCGACCCCATGGACTGCAGCCCACCAGGCTCCTCCGTGCATGGGATTCTCCAGGCAAAAGCGCTGGAGTGGGGGGCCATCGCCTTCTCCATCTGTGGAGCTGCCCCTCCCTAAGATTAGCTGGCCCGGGAAGTTAACAATGTTTGCCTCTCCCTCATTCTTCTGCCAATCCAAGGGACCAAATAGCCTACTGCCAGACATGTTCAGTGTACTGGCCACCTCTGGATTTCCATTCTGTACACACAACAGGAACAGTCAGACCTGACTGAGTCATATGGTCCTACTTCTGAAAAGGTTAAAGCCATTTGGCAGAATTAAGGGGAGTTTGTGGGAGAATGGGAGGGAGGGGGGATAATCTCCACAGTCACATTTTTTAAAAGCTTGAAATTTAAATTAGATTGGTTCCCTTGAAAGAGTCTTAAGTATACACCTTCGTCTTCTGGGAGTCATTCTCTTGAGAGCAAATGTCCCCCGAGATGCGCTTAGGACCAGATACCTTCACCACCTAAGTATTCCCCTAAGCACACACTCCCCTTCTTCCTTGCAGGCCATTTCTGCTCAAGACTGAAGATTCTACCTTCAAGTTGCTCAAATCCCAGGTGATAAGCAAAATTACCTTCCTCAACAGTTGCCAGAACCGATTCACCCAATATATTTTTGCCTTCCCAAGTTAGCAATCTCAATGACATAAACTCTTTCCCACCCACCCTAAAATCCATTGTGACAACTTTAAAGCTGCACTTATCCCCACACAGAAGGTTATAAGAAGAGTCTCTTATCTAGCAGGGATCATGGCTGCACCAAATGCTTCATTAGCTGTCTCAAGGTCTGTCAAGTTGCTCCCTTCTGGACCAGCTATTCAGTACACCTGATGCGTAACCGCCCTTCAATTAGCCAGCCTCTTGAGAATAAACTGCATTTTCTATCACCCTCAAGGGAATGCTTTACACTATTTCAGTCACCAATCTGTCACCAAATTTCACTCCAATTTACCCACTGATCCAGCAAAGGATACAAAATGCAAGACTGCTGGGGGTATTGGGTGTCCAAAATGTCATATCCACCCAGCACTGGGAACATGGCATTTGGAAACAGGGCCTCTGCAGATGTAATCAAATTAAGATGAGGTCATACTGGATTAGGGTGGGCCCTCATCCAATGACTGCTATCCTCCTAAGAAGAGGGAAATCTGAACACAAACACACATAGAGGCAAAGACTGGAGTTACACTGCTGCAAGAACACCAGGAATCGCCAGCAACTAGCAGAAATGAAGTGAGGCAAGGCAGGATTTTTTCTCAAAGTCTTGGGAGGGAGGATGGCCCTGCTGTAACCTTCATTTTAGACTTCCAGCCTCCAGAAGTCTGGAGAATATATTTCTGTTGTTTTAAGCTACGTAGTTCATGGTACTATTAGGAAATTAATACAGCTGATAACTCAAGGAAAATGCAAACAGAGCTACTTCTAATTGTTTGGTATTTCAGGCAAGCTCCAAGACAGAAAGCTTCACAGAAAGCACCTGCAGAAACCGTGAACATCTGTCACCCTAGGAAACAAGCAAAGAAAAATGCTAGTTTCAGCCAGATCAGTGAAATCCTTAAAGCTTAATGCAAACAGTGAACACAGGGGTGCTCCAATTCCTTTGGGTGTTTCTGACCATAACTGCCAAGGGAACTGAGAAAACAGAATGCAAAAACCTGAGGGAAATTAAGCCAGATCACCACAGCAGAGAGCCCAGCCCTGTGAAAGAGCTCCAGGATCCTTAACAGCTGAGAGCAAGAAGCACTCAAGGCTCACCACTATGTCTATCTGGCTGAAGGCAGCAAGAGTGCCACTCACTGAAGGACCACAGCAGAACTAAGGCACACCTGTACAAAGTCCAGTATTTTAGTTATAACACATTCCCAACTCCCAACAGGAGAATGGCAAAAGAGAAAGTCTACAGCCGCTATATCTCGGTAGAATTTGCCGAGTTTTCCTCATGGGGCAGTGGACTGTATTCTGCCCAACTGAGGCATCAGGGATTCAAGCAGCCAGATGGTCAGTGGTCTCTGACCACAGAGGCAAGCTTACCTTTTGCTGCATGGTTGACAGAGGAGGGAGGCTCATCATCAGATGTGGAGCTGAGGCTCAGGGCAAGCTCAGCAACTCTTTTCTTCTGTTTCTTGAGAGGGGCAGTGCATTCTGAATCATTTCTCCTCTTCATTGTTACTGCAACCATAAATCCAGATAGTCAGCTGCCCTGGTCAGAGCCACTAGGATCACAGCCGGGAATTCCAGAGTAAACCATTAATGGGATGAAAGCTGGCAACTCCAAACAGCTCCCAGTGTCAGTGCTTGAACAGCTTCTTCCTCAGAATGATACCCAGGAAGGCTAGCCAAGATCTGGTTTTCAATAAGAGCTGTCAGTTTTACTGGAAAATGTGGTGCTCACAGACCCAGAGGTCTCTGGGCCACTGGTGTCAAATACTAAAAAGTCATGGATCAACTCCACAAGCCACAAGGGAAAAAAAAGGCCTTAGGTACTTGCTATTCTATCGTTTTGATGCAACAAGGGACACGTGTGATGATAAAGTACACTGGAAATTAATCATGAAACCTAATGAATATCAACAAATATTTTCAAGGTGAAAGACCATCCCAGAAAGGCTACTCCATTGCCATTATTATTTCACCAGGAAAATTAAGAGATTACACAATATGATACAAATACTGGTTTTTGGTTTACTTCAGGATGTTTGAAAACATGGGAGAATTGGGAAAGTTTTTAAATGGAGTAAGGAATGGAAGCAGTGGTTGACTTGACTGAAATAATGGAAGAGTGGGAAAGCTAGCAGGACCAGATTTCTATCATAGGACTCAGGTACAAAAACAGCAATTTTAAGAACAAGAACCTGCCTCCACAAAAAGAGAATGGAACGAGGCGAGGCACCCTGTCAACATCATCCATGCCCATGGGTAAGCATGAGAAGCAAACATGAGCGGGGGAAATGAGATGGAATGAAGTAATAATGAGATTCCTGAAATCATTCCTCAAGGAGTGATTAAACTGAAAAACAAGAGTAGGTGAAAACAGAGTGGCTATAAGAGGACTCAAAAAAGAGAAAGTACTCAAAACTAAGAGCAAACAGGTGGGTGCTCAGCTGGCCTGCAACTGCTTGGGGAAGGGGAGCTGCAGGGGCACAAGAGCAGGCGAACAGCATGGGTCAGGGCAGCAGTGCTGAAATCCAAAGATATCACTGATCCCTCATGATTCAAACATGAATCATGTTTCACTCCTCTCCAGCTCAAGGATGAGCCAGCCAATCCAACACACAATCTCCTCCTTGTTAAGGAGGCAGCTTTTAACTAGGCACAGGCAGGAGCTATCCTGAGGAAGAAGGAAGAACAGGAGATGCTGACCAAACAGAAAGCAAAACCAGGCTAAGCTACATTTAACTTTAAAGTACGATCTTAAAAATCCCACCCCCTGGCCCCCGCAACCACCACCACCTCCAAGGCCCATAACCTAAACAAAAAGGGCCCTCTGATTCCTAGCACCTCTGCGGGAGGCTGGAAGCACAGGATACTCAAGAACTGTGTTGAGATGGATGCAGGAAAAGGAGTGGAAATAGTGTGCGAAAGGCAGGAGGTACTGGTACTCCGCCCCTACTCATCCTAGATCTGGACCTTCCAAACACCTCATCCAACCCTCTTTCCTTTGCCACTGCAAGGAACTGAGGCCCGAGAGGGGTTAGGCCGCGCAGCCAACCGACCTACCTACCACAGCTCAAGTGACCTACACATCCAAAAGAATGTGCCCTGGCAGGGAATTCCTAAGAAGAAGGCAGAAGGCCGGCTTCGACTCGCTGCTCTCCCGGGGAAGGGGTTCAGATCCCCTCTCCATCTCCCCAGGCCTGGGTTTCGCACCACCACCCGTTATCACAAGAGGGAAGAGATGAGCTCGCGTCCCTCCCGGCCAGCCTTCTCATTTGTAGACAACGTGAGTGTGTGAAGAATCTGTGCGCAGAGACGTGTGTCAGCAGCGGCTGGTGGACTGGAGACAGGGCGCGGGGGAAGAGACAAGGGATATAAGGGAGGAGGGGAGAGAGAAGGGGCGGCAGGGGTCACGACCGCCAGCGCGGGGGCCGAGGCGGCGGCGGCGGACGTGAGGATGCTGAGCCCCGCGTGCCCGCCCGCTCGCCGCCCCCCCACCCGGGGCCGCGCGTCGGCACTCACGCTGAGGGAAGAGGGCGACCTGCCAAGGAGCGGAGAGGGGGGGCGGTCAGGCCGCCGATGCCGCCGCCACCAGGCCTGGCCCAGCCGCTGCCAGAGCCGCCGCCTCCTCCCTCAGTTTCGCTTCCCCACTAGCCCGCCCGGGTCCGCGGGCCGCCTCGTCGCGCTCGGGTCCCGCCCTGCGGGCCGCGCAGCCTGATGACGTCAGGGCAGCCCGCTTCCCTCCACCCCTCGCGGGCCCTGGCCCCGGGGAAGACCTGCTCGGCTTCGGGCCCGCCCCGCCCCAGGTGGCCAAAGTATTGGAGCTTCAGCTTCAGCATCAGTCCTTCTAATGAATATTCAGGACTGATTTCCTCCAGGATGAACTGGTTGGATCTCCTTGAGTCCAAGAGAACTCAAGGGGCTCTCCTTCCTTTATTCCCTTCCTTTACTTCCTTCTTCCTTTACTTCTCCCCTTCCTTTACTTCCTTCCTTTCTGGAATAAATTTGAATGGATGTCTATTTTTTTGCAAACAGACTTTCCCACAGACAGGGCTTGTATTGGTTAGGAATCTTGGTTTGCAAGAGATAAAACACTCAACTGGGTTAAGCCTATTGGGCTTTTATTGGTTCCTATACCCAGAAAACCTACTATGTAGCCTGATCTTGGGATTCAAAAATGTCATTTAGAACTGGTTCTCTCTCTTTCAGGTCTACCTTGTGGAGTGTTCATTTAATTCCCAACCTCTTAGGAACTCTTATCTCCAATCATTTCTGACTGTCAACAGTCCCTAAAGGAAGAAAGCACTCTTTCCTGTCACTCCTGTGCAAGTCTGGGATCCACTGATGGTGCCCACGATGTGTGAGTCATGCCCATCCCTCGACCAACCCCAGGGGGATCTGCTGCTGGGTCTGAGAACATCCAGTCCTGGCATGGGGGAACCTCACTGGAGCCACACTGATTGGAAATGAGGAGGAGGGTTTCATAAAGGAAATTCTGCATTCTTTCACGAAATAAAAATGGGAATGGTTTCTGAGTAGCCAAAGTGAAAAACAGAAGACCACCTCAGGCACTTAAATGAATTCTAATGCTTCTTTATGAACATCCTTGTAAGGTCTGAGAACATCCAGTCCTGGCATGGGGGAACCTCACTGGAGCCACACTGATTGGAAATGAGGAGGAGGGTTTCATAAAGGAAATTCTGCATTCTTTCACGAAATAAAAATGGGAATGGTTTCTGAGTAGCCAAAGTGAAAAACAGAAGACCACCTCAGGCACTTAAATGAATTCTAATGCTTCTTTATGAACATCCTTGTACACAAATATTTGTTCATATCTCATTATTTCTTAAGATACAGTTTGAAAAAAAAAAAAAAAGATACAGTTTGATTTCTGTTGCCGCATGACAAACCACCTCAAAACTCAATGGCTTGGAAAAACAACAGTGATCGATTTCTCACTATTCTGTGGATTGACTGGGCTCAGCTGGGACATTCCATTCCATGTGCTGTAGCTTCAGCTACACATTGTAGTCACATCTGTGGCTGCATTCAGCTGAGAGCCTGACTGAGGCAGTATCATCAAAGACAGTCTCTCCATAAAGTAGGAATTTGGGGATTAACATATCCACACTACCATACGTAAAATAGATGAACAACAAGGACCTACTACTGTAGCAGGGGAACTGTACTAAATATCATCGAAAAAGCAAGAGAGTTCCAGAAAAACACCTATTTCTGCTTTATCGACTATGCCAAAGCCTTTGACTGTGTGGATCACAATAAACTGTGTGGAAAATTCTGAAAGAGATGGGAATACCAGACCACCTGACCTGCCTCTTGAGAAACCTGTTTGCAGGTCAGGAAGCAACAGTTAGAACTGGACTTGGAACAACAGACTGGTTCCAAATAGGGAAAGGAGTACGTCAAGGCTGTATATTGTCACCCTGCTTATTTAACTTATATGCAGAGTACATCATGAGAAATGCTGAATTGGAAGAAGCACAAGCTGGAATCAAGATTGTCAGGAGAAATATCAATAACCTCAGGTATGCAGATGACACCACCCTTATGGCAGAAAGTGAAGAAGAACTAAAAAGCCTCTTGATGAAAGTGAAAGAGGAGAGTGGAAAAGTTGGCTTAAAGCTCAACATTCAGAAAACTAAGATCATAGCATCTGGTCCCATCATTTTATGGCAGATAGACGGGGAAACAGTGGAAATAGTGTCAGACTTAATTTTGGGGGCTCCAAAATCATTGCAGATAGTGATTGCAGCCATGAAATTAAAAGACGCTTACTCCTTGGAAGGAAAGTTATGACCAACCTAGATAGCATATTAAAAAGCAGAGATATTACTTTGCCAACAAAGGTCCCTCTAGTAAAGGCTTTGGTTTTTCCAGTGGTCATGTATGGACGTGAGAGTTGGACTGTGAAGAAAGCTGAGCACTAAAGAATTGATGCTTTTGAACTGTGGTGCTGGAGAAGATTCTTGAGAGTCCCTTGGACTGCAAGGAGATCCAACCAGTCCATCCTAAAGGAGATCAGTCCTGGGTATTCATTGGAAGGACTGATGCTGAAGCTGAATCTCCAATACTTTGGCCACCTCATGCGAAGAGCTGACTCATTGGAAAAGACCCTGATGCTGGGAGGGTTTGGGGGCAGAAGGAGAAGGGGACAACAGATGATGAGATGGCTGGATGGCATCACGGACTCGATACATATGAGTTTGGGTGGACTCCAGGAGTTGGTGATGAACAGGGAGGCCTGATGTGCTGCAATTCATGGGGTCACAAAGAGTCAGACACGACTGAGTGACTGAAGTGAACTGAACTGGTAAGGGAAAATAATCTAAAAAAGAGTATCTACTATCACCTATCTATCTATTTGAATCTCTGTGCTATATGCCTGAAGGTAATACCACATTATAAAATCAACTATACACCAAATAGAAAGAAAAAGAAAAGGCAAGTGTCTCCTCTTCCAAGGTGACTGCTTATCGTTCCATAGTGAAACCTGATCTCTTTATAGCACGGTGGCTTACTCCCAAGAAGAGAAATGTATGCGGCTGATAAATCTCCTAAGGCCTGAGTTTGGATGTCCCAGGATATCACTTCTGCTTCTTTCTCCAAGTCAGAGCAGGTCAGCCAGATTCAAGGGGCGACAGAGATAAATGTTCCCCTAGAAATAGAAATACTGGGTGAAAGATTATATACGTGTATGATTCATAATACAAAGTATCAAATTTCCCCCCAGAAAGGTTGTATAACCACACACACCCCAGGACTGTGTGAAACACGGATTTCACCATGGGAATGCCAACCCTTAGCAAATACCTCGGGGAAGGCAGTGGCACCCCACCCCAGTACTCTTGCCTGGAAAATCCAATGGACTGAGTAGCCTGGTGGGCTGCAGTCCATGGGGTCGCTAACAGTCAGACAGACTGAGCGACTTCACTTTCACTTTTCTCTTTCATGCATTGGAGAAGGAAATGGCAACCCACTCCAGTATTCTTGCCTGGAGAATCCCAGGGATGGGGGAGCCTGGTGGGCTGCTGTCTATGGGGTCACACAGAGTCGGACATGACTGAAGTGACTTAGCAGCAGCAGCAGCAGCAGCAGCAAATACCTAGGTTTAAAAATGAGAGTGTGATTTATACAGATGCTGCACCTGGAGCTCTCAGACCGTATCTCAGACCACAGTGACAAGGACCGCATCCTAGGGATGACAAGGTCCTGGCCTTGGAGAATCTTACGCGCCTTCGTGGCCAGTTTCCATAAATGTTAAGATGTTTTCAAGTCTTAAGATGAAAAATAGCCATGGAGAGAGTAGGTTTACTATGCTGGATTTATCAATTTGGTACAAAGGGAAGACTGCTATTCCTTGGACTGGAAGGCACCCCCAAGGTCTAGAAAGAGTCTTACTGAGTATTAGGTGGAGAACTATAGTTGATATTTACAAGGAAAATGCCCTTGGAGGTTATCTGCTAACAACCCGCACTTCCAACTTACAGCTGAAGGTGACACAGGAGGGTAGGGGGCAGGTCACAGCCTTTAAAAGAATGACATAGCCATGGGACATGACAAAGACTGGTTAGAACCCCCAGGATCCACGACGGCAGAAGGCTTGACTTCCAGCAGGCCCTGAGCCTCATTATTCACTCACTGCTGTACCCCAGCATCTAAATAAGACATCCACCAGTGCCGTGACAGTCCGAGGCTAACCATGAAAGGCCAAAGAGTGGGTGGTGGCCCAATTCCCAGAAATCCCTGCCCCTTCCTCAAAATGTTTGGAATAATCTTCCCACTTACTCAGTTCTGTTCTGTTCAGTTGCTCAGTCATGTTTGACTCTTTGCAGCCCCATGGACTGCAGCACGCCAGGCCTCCCTTGTCCATCACCAACTCCAGGAGTTTACCCAAACTCATGTCCATTGGGTTGGTGATGCCATCAAACCATCTCATCCTCTGTTGTCCCCTTCTCCTCCAGCCTTCGATCTTTCTCAGTATCAGGGTCTTTCCAAATGAGTCAGCTCTTCACATCACATGGCCAAAGTACTGGAGTTTCAGCTTCAACATCAGTCCTTCCAATGAATATTTAGGACTGATTTCCTTTAGGATGGACTGGCTGTATCTCTTTGCAGTTCAAAGGATTCTCAAGAGTCTTCTCTAACACCCACCTATGAAACTGCTGCTGCTGCTGCTAAGTCGCTTCAGTCGTGTCTGACTCTGTGCGACCCCATAGACGGCAGTCCACCAGGCTCCTCCGTCTCTGGGATTCTCCAGGCAAGAACACTGGAGTGGGTTGCCATTTCCTTCTCCAGTGAAACTATGAAACCTATGAAACTACCCAGCCCCTAAAAGCTAACCATGCCATATTCTGAGGCTCTCTCTCTCTCTCTCTCACCTTCTGAGATAGCCCACAGTCTGTCTATGGAGTGTATTTCTCTCTAAACAAATCCACTTCTTACCTATCACTTCACCTCTGAATTCTTTCACAATTACGCAAGAACTTCAAATTCATGGGCAACAAAGACACTCTCTCCCACAGAGCTTCATGGAGCCTGACCTAACATTTGGACTGCAGTCTGGTTGTGATCTGGGTGCATGTCCTGCATAAATCAGATCTTCAGCTTCATTNACAGAGGAACAGGACTCTCTGAGGCAGGGCTTACAAATTATTATAATAACAAAAGCAATGAAAAGCAAGTCTAAGAAACATCTCCAACATGGAGTCAGAATGGGCCTGCAACAACTTCACACCCATAAATTCAAGTCTGACCTTACGTTCTCCCATAAGCCTGCTCTTTTTCCACTGAATGGCACTGAGGTAGGAGATGGATGGGCCCCTGGGCTGGACAGCTGGTATTTTTCAACTGGAATAAAATTGAAGCTTTGCTTTCCCCAGACACTCCAAGGACAGAAGCTGAGCTGTGCTGAAATAAGGAGATAAAATGACCACTCCTGAGATCAAGGAAGACTTCCCTGTCTGCACATGTGCAGGAAGGCTCCTTAGGGGTCAAAAAGGGAGGGGGCGCCACCCCATAGTAAGTGTGGACAAACCCCCTACAGGTTTCTGTGGTGGAATCCATCTTAGCAAAAAGTTGTGCGTGCATGTTGGGGAGGGTTCTAGAACAGGTCAAGTGTGGGGAAAGAAATGAGAACACTGACCAAAGATTTAAAAAAAAAAAAAATGGGAAAGGACTTCCCTGGTGGTCCAGTTGGCTAAGACTCCATGCCCCAATGCAAGAGGCCTGAGTTCCATTTCTGGTCAGGGAACTAGGTCCCACAGGCCGCAACTAAGACTTCACAAACTGCAACTAAAACTCCTGCGTCATGCGATGAAGACCAAAGATCTGCATGCTGCAACTAAGACCTGGTGCACCCAAATAAAAATGACATGAAATATTTTTAAACAGATTTATTTTTGCAAATGGTATTAAACTTTCAACAATTTTTTGAATCAAGGCAAGAATAATGCTTTTTCAAGGAATTCTAGAATTCTTCCAGTATGTTTGAGTTAAACCTTCAATTGTAGTTTTTTGTTCTAAGATGAATGAATTCATCTTTGATTAGATCAACATCTTAATCTCTTTGATTCCGTTTATTTAAGAAAGAAATGGACTGCATATCTGTGGTTCAGCTCAGAAGCCAAAGACTTCGAAAGTGTTCCAAAAAATTTGCAGATTTCTCTTTTCAAAGAAATTTGACAGAATTTTATATTACAACTCTGTCTTAGAAAAGCGTTTCTTCCTTATTAATCACTTAACTGAAAATGTTTTTTAAAATTTTTAGGAAGCATTTATAGCCTTGACCTCATAACATTGAATTGAAAGATTTAACTCATTCACATGATCAAAAGTATATGTCAGGTAAGCCATACATGAAAAGCAAAACTCTCATAATGTCCCAAGAGTGGATTTTCTTTTCCTTCTTTGTTTTTAAACTTTCTGTTCAAGTAAAACTTCTGCCCTTAGTTTGAAAATGTGCTTGAAGGCATATCTTTATGAAAACCAGCAAACTTACATGTGGTACAGAAGGAATTTATATTTTGCTCTCATATCTTTACAAAAAAAATTTTCAATGCATTTGCCTCAAAGATCTGCCTCTGATAAAGTTGATGGCATTTGTGACTATTGACAAAACCTCTTTTTGAGGGCTGTTAGAAAAATTTTTTTGCCAGTGCTTGTCTAAGTGGAAAGACAATGAGTGCTGTGAAGAGCTTCCTTTCTTATGAAAGTAGTAAGATGAGATGCTTTACCAAGCATCTCAGGGGCTCCATCTGCGCGGAATACAAAGTTTTCTTCCCCAAAATTTTATTTGGTAAACAATATGTTTACTCTTTTCAAAGTGTTCATAGCCTTTGTAGTTTCCAAAAGGACTCAGAAGATAAGAATTCTTCCTTGATGGCATCAGTATGAGTACAGGCTACAAAAAGAGGAAGCTGGTGACATTGAGAGCCACATCTTACTAGGCTGGGAAAATGTAAGATGCTCTTTCAATTTTGCTTACATTACACTTCAGTTCACATTCATTTTTACACATGCACACACACCATTTGTGTTCTAACACATTGGGTAAGTCAAGTAAAACAAGGCTGTCATCATCAATTACTTTTCCTTGACATTTCATTTTAAATTGGCTTTGTGAAAAATAGCTGGCTTGAAACTCAACAATAAAAAAAACTAAGATCATGGTATCTGGTCCCATCACTTCATGGGAAATATAAGGGAAAAAAGTGGAAGCAGTGGCAGATTTTATTTTCTTGGGCTCCAAAATCGCTGCTGATGGTGCCTGCAGCCATGAAATTAAAAGACACTTGCTCCTTGAAAGGAAAGTGTCCTAGACAGCGTATTAAAAAGCAGAGACACCACTTTGCCAAAAAAGTCCCTATAAGCAAAGCTATGGTTTTTCCAGTAGTCATGTACAGATGTGAGAGTTGGATGTAAGGAAGGTTGAGTGCAGAACTGATGCTTTCGAACTGTGGTGCTGGAGAAGATGTGACAGCTCCTTGGACCGCAAGGAAATCAAACCAGTCAACCCTAAAGGAAGTCAACCCTGACTATTCACTGGAAGAACTGATTCTGAAACTAAAGTTCCAGTATGTTGGCCACTGATGCAAAGGGCCGACTGACTGGAAAAGACCCTGATCCTGAGAAAGACTGAAGGCAAAAGAAGAGGGTTACAGAGGATGAGATGATTGAATGGCATCACTGATTCAATGGACATGAACTTGGGCAAACTCCGGGAGATAGTGAGGGACAGGGAAGTCTGGCATGCAGCAGTCCATAGGGTGGGATAGTTGGACAAGACTTAGTGACTGAACAATTGAAAAACAATATAAACACATTGTTTTTATGAACCATTTGAAGTAAATTATATAGGCATGATACCTCTTGATCCCTAAACACTGAAGTGTTTATGTCACAAGAATAAGGATAGTCTCTTCCTTAACCATAGTATAATTATCAAAATCAGGAAGTTAACACTGACACGATATGTTAACCTCCAGATCTTATTTATATTTCACCAATTGTCCCATAATGTACTTTGTAGTAAACAATTTTTTTGGATAAATGAATTTTTTAAATGTGGTATATTAGAGAACAAACTTATCATTGCTAGGGGGAAGGGATAGTTAGGGAGTTCAGGATGGACATGTACACACTGTTATATTTAAAATGGGTAACCAGCAAAGACCTACTGTATAGAACATGAAACTTTGTGCAAAGTTATGTAGTAGCCTGGATGGGAGGGGAGTTTGGGGAAGAATGGATACATGTCTATGTATGGCTGAGTCCTTTTGCTGTTCACCTGAAACTATCACAACATTGTTAATCGGCTATACCCCAATACAAAGTAAAAAGTTTTTTAAAAAAGAATTCATAGAATTTCACAGAATATGGTATTTACTTACATAATGGGATAAAGAAATCCTGTCATTGGCAGCAACATAGGTATAACTAGAAGGCATCGTGCTAAGTGAAATAAGCCAGATAGAGAAAGAGAAATACTATATCAGGAATCTGGGGGTTGGGGGGCGTTCGATCTCATGGAAACAGAGAGTAGAAAAGTGATTGCCAGGGGTTGGGAGGTGTGGGGTGGGGAATATAAGGAGAGGTTGTTAAAAGTGTATACAAACTGCCATTTTTAATATGAATAAGGTCTGGGGATCTAATGTATAACATGGTAACTATAGTTGATAATATTATATTGTATAATTGAAATCTGCCAAAACAGTAAAACTAAAATTTTTTCACCAAAAAAAGGGGGGTAAATATATGAGGGGATAGATGTGTTAACTTCATGGGGAGGGCGACTCATTCACAATGTACACATAAATCATCACATTGCACACTTTAAATAGCTGAAATTTAATTTGTCAATGACCTCTCAATAGCTGGAAATTTTTTCCTGGTCCAGGGACCTACCCAGTATCATACATCAAATTATATAATGTCTCTTTAGTTCTCTTTTATCTGGAACAGTTTCTAAAAGTTTCTAGTTTATAACCTTGACATTTTTTAAAAGCTGTTTCATGAGATGGACCCAAATTGGAATCTAATGTTTCCTCATGATTAAACTGGAATCATGTACTCTTGGCAAGGATAGTATAGAAATGATATCGTGTCCCTCTTATGGCAGAGGAGGGGCATGATGTCTGTACCATTACTAGTGACAGTAATGGTGACCACCTGTTCAGCTGTTTAAGGGGTATCTAAGTTTCTCTACCATGACATTACTATTTCTTCATTTTCCATTAACAAGTATTTTGAAACTATCTGCATGAGCAGGGTACAGTCTCCATCTACAACCCTATGGATGGAGGAGCCTGGTAGCCTTATTAATTTCAGGTGGCCATTTCCTAATCTTGATAAGCTTCTCTGATCCCTCTAAGAGAGTCCCTTGGACTTCAAGGAGATCAAACCAGTCAATCCGAAAGGAAATCAACCCTGAATATTCATTGGAAGGACTGATGCTGAAGCTGAAGCTCCAATACTTCGGCCACCTGATGTGAAGAGCCAGCTCATTGGAAAAGACCCTGACGCTGGGAAAGATGGAAGGCAGGAGGAGAAGGGGATGACAGAGCATGAGATGGTTGGATGGCATCACCAAATCAATGGACATAAGTTTGAGCAAGCTCCTGGAGATGGTGAAGAACAGGGGAGCCTGGTGTGCTGCAGTCCATGGAATAGCAGAGTAGGCCAAGACTGAGCAAGTGAACAGCAACAATCTCAGGTAGTCATTTCCTAATCTTGATAAGCTTCTCTAGTCCTTTAATCTTGACTAGGGTGGTTTCTTGGCTGCCCCTTTTTTTTTTTATTAAATATTTATTTATTTTTGGCTGGGTCTTCATTGCTGTGTACAGGCCTTCTCTAGTTGCAGTGTGCTGGCTTCTCATTATGGTGGTTTCAACTCCAGAAGATGGTGAAGGACAGGGAAACCTGGCATGCTGCAGTCCATGGGGTAGCAAAAGTCGGACATGACTGAGTGAACAACAATAATTCTTGCTGAGGAGCACAGGCTCTAGGGCATGAGGGCTTTAGTAGTTGTGAAACTGTAATTGTTGTGCACTGTGTTGAACAGTTTACTGTCTCTTCCTAGAAATACTAGTTCTTATTTTTTATATCATTCACAATTTTCCCACAAAGTTTTTATCATATATATCACATGGTAATACAGTGTTATAATCTTGTGATTGGAGATCCAACCAATCCATTCTGAAGGAGATCAGCCGTGGGATTTCTTTGGAAGGAATGATGCTAAAGCTGAAACTCCAGTACTTTGGCCACCTCATGCAAAGAGTTGACTCACTGGAAAAGACTCTGATGCTGGGAGGGATTGGGGGCAGGAGGAGAAGGGGACGACAGAGGATGAGATGGCAGGATGACATCATCGACTCGATGGATGTGAATCTGAGTGAACTCCGGGAGTTGGTGATGGACAGGGAGGCCTGGCATGCTACGATTCATGGGGTTGCAAAGAATCAGACACGACTGAGAGACTGAACTGAACTGAACTGAAGAAAAGAAGGAAAAATACAGTCTTTCACATTAACCCACGTATACACAAATTCTGGAGCTCATTTTTAGCTATGGATTTGGGTTATTTTCTGGTATCATTTCCTTTCAGCCTAAATTATTTCCTTTAGTCTATCTTATAAGGGAGCATAGCAATGCTTCCTGTTTTTACCTAGTGTTGTCTTTATTTTGGTTTCGTTTTTGAAGGACAGTTTTGCTGGATATAGAATTCTTCATTCAGCATGCTGAATATGTCAACCCACTGTCTTTTCCCTTGTTTTGGATGAGATTCAGCCAACAGTTGTATTAATTAATGCTCTCTATATGTGCAGTCATTTTTCTCTTGCTAATTTCAGATTTTCTCTTTGTCTTTGAACACTAGACTAGGATGTGTCTAGGAGTGGATCTCTTTGTATTAATCTTACTTAAGGTTTGTTGCATTCTTGGATATATAGATTCATGTTTTTGTCAGATATGGGAAGTTTATGACCATTATTTAAAAAGAGTTTTGCCCCTTATTCTCTCAACTCCCCTTTGGATACAACCATTAGACATATGTTGTATGTCTAATGTCTGTAGGATGTTGTCCCACAGGTCTTTGACCGCCAATTATTGTTTTCAGTTAAAAAAAAACTTCAGGTTGGGTAATTTCTATAATTTATATTTGAGTTCAATGATTATTTTTCCTGCCATCTATAATCTGCTGCTAAGCCCCTCTAATGAATTTTTCATTTAGTTATTATGCTTTTTGTGGTAACTCATATATTACATATAATTTACCATTTCTAAAGGTATATAATTCAGTGGCATTAAGTACATTCATACTGTTGTGCAACCTTCACCACTATTCATCTCTAGAACATTTTCATCTTCCCAAAATTGTTACCATTAAACAATAACTCCTTATTCCTCCTCTCCCCTTAGTCCTTGGAAATCACCATACTTCCATCTGTATGAACTTGCCTATTCTAAGTATTGCATATANACTGAACTGAACTGAAGAAAAGAAGGAAAAATACAGTCTTTCACATTAACCCACGTATACACAAATTCTGGAGCTCATTTTTAGCTATGGATTTGGGTTATTTTCTGGTATCATTTCCTTTCAGCCTAAATTATTTCCTTTAGTCTATCTTATAAGGGAGCATAGCAATGCTTCCTGTTTTTACCTAGTGTTGTCTTTATTTTGGTTTCGTTTTTGGAGGACAGTTTTGCTGGATATAGAATTCTTCATTCAGCATGCTGAATATGTCAACCCACTGTCTTTTCCCTTGTTTTGGATGAGATTCAGCCAACAGTTGTATTAATTAATGCTCTCTATATGTGCAGTCATTTTTCTCTTGCTAATTTCAGATTTTCTCTTTGTCTTTGAACACTAGACTAGGATGTGTCTAGGAGTGGATCTCTTTGTATTAATCTTACTTAAGGTTTGTTGCATTCTTGGATATATAGATTCATGTTTTTGTCAGATATGGGAAGTTTATGACCATTATTTAAAAAGAGTTTTGCCCCTTATTCTCTCAACTCCCCTTTGGATACAACCATTAGACATATGTTGTATGTCTAATGTCTGTAGGATGTTGTCCCACAGGTCTTTGACCGCCAATTATTGTTTTCAGTTAAAAAAAAACTTCAGGTTGGGTAATTTCTATAATTTATATTTGAGTTCAATGATTATTTTTCCTGCCATCTATAATCTGCTGCTAAGCCCCTCTAATGAATTTTTCATTTAGTTATTATGCTTTTTGTGGTAACTCATATATTACATATAATTTACCATTTCTAAAGGTATATAATTCAGTGGCATTAAGTACATTCATACTGTTGTGCAACCTTCACCACTATTCATCTCTAGAACATTTTCATCTTCCCAAAATTGTTACCATTAAACAATAACTCCTTATTCCTCCTCTCCCCTTAGTCCTTGGAAATCACCATACTTCCATCTGTATGAACTTGCCTATTCTAAGTATTGCATATAAGTGGAATCATACAATATTTGTCCTTTTGTGACTCCTTTTGCTTAGCATAATGTCTTCAAAGTTCATCCATGTTGTAGCATGTGTCAGAATTTCCTTTCTTTTTAAGGTTGAATAATATTCCATTATATATATATATATCACATTTTGATTATTCATTAATCAATTAATGGGTGCTTACATTGTTTCTACCTTTTGGTTATCATGAATAGACTTCTTGGTAAATGAGTATACGGTATCTGCTCATGTCCCTGCTTTCAAGTCTCTTGGGTATATATCCAGAAATGGAATTACTGGATCATATGCTAATTCTATACTTGATATTTTTAGAAAATGCCATACTATTCTCCATAGCAGCTGCACCATTTTACATCCCCACTATCAATGCACAAAGGTTCCAATTTCTCCACATCTCCACCAACACTTGTTATTTTCTGGGGATTTTTAGTGGGGTGTTTTGTTGTTGTTGTTTCATAATATCTATCTTAATGGGGGTGATAATGAAATGACACTGCAATCTCATTATGGTTTTTAGTTGCATTTTCCTAATGACTAGGGGCTTCCCTGGTGGCTCAAACAGTAAAAGAATCTGCCTGCAATGCAAGAGATCCAGGTTTGATCCCTTGGTAGGGAAGATCCCTTGGAGAAGGGAATGGCTCACCACTCCAGTATTCTTGCCTGGAGAATTCCATGGACAGAGGAGCCTGGTGGGCTACAGTGCATGGGCTAACAAAGACATGACTGAGCAACTCACAATGATTAGTGATGCTGAACATCTTTTCACGTGCTTATGAGTCATTTACATATCTTCTTTGGAGAAATGCCTGTTGAAGTCCTTTGCCCATTTCTCATTTGGGTCTTTGGGGGTTTACTGAATTATAGAAGCTCTTTATATATTCCAGATATTAATTCTTCATTAGATATATGATTTGCAAATATTTTCTCTCATTCCACAGGCCACCTTTTCATCCTTTAATTAACGTTTTTAATTTTTTTTTTTTTTAGCTTCTGGCACCTTTTATTTTTCCTAGAATCTGTATACAATTAACTCTAGCAAGGCAGTACTCAATACTGTTTAAACCTCACATTTTAGATTAACTACTTAATATTATAAATGTGAGTGCACATCCTCATAACTGGGAAGCTAAATGACATAGATTTACTCATTATTTACGTAACCATACAAAATTTTATATTCAATGGGAGCTCTTATACCACAGAATCTGACCTTACAAACTAGCTTACATATAAAACATAGTTACTCTTTGCTCATCTGTCCTAACCTAGAAAGTGTTGCTCCAATGCTTAAGATGTGATTAAAACAGATGAGTTCTCAATACAAGGTTAACAAACCTGAAGCTCCACCCTAGAATACAAACCTATAAATCAAAAATTGTTTCACCAGAAATAGGTTATGAGCAACTCTTACCAAAGTAGTACTATAGGGAGTTACAATGTTGACCAAAAGAAGACACAGGTTTCTCATTGAACTTTTTTTAATGGGTCTCAAATTTTGTAACAGATTTTTGGTCAAGTTGTTTTCATTAGAAAGTACTGATTTTAAAAACTAATAACTTAAACTGCCACAGGCAAAACAGGGTCCACAAAAACACTCTCCTTTCCTTCTGAAGGTTTTACAATGCATTGTTGTCATTAACTGGTCTTTTACTATTAAACTTAAATGGCCAGTTGAGACAAACAGTTCTGAGACCGTTCTTCCACCGCCGATTAAGACTGGGGTGGCAGGTATTGGGGATAGTATTCATTTAGCCTTCCGAGCTTTCTGGGCAGACTTGGTGCCCTTGCCAGCTCCAGCTGCCTTCTTGTCCACTGCTTTGACACCCATAGCGACTGTCTCATATCACGCAAAATGGCCCAGGGGAGGATAGTCAGAGAAGCTCTCGACACACATGGGCTTGCCAGGAACCATATCAATGATGGCAGCATCACCAGAATTCAAGAATTTAGGGCCATCTTCCAGCTTTCTCCCAGAACGATGATCAATCTTCTCGTTCAACTCAGCAGACTTGTAAGCGATGTGAGCTGTGTGACAATCCAGCACAGGTGCATATCCTGCACTGATCTGGCCTGGATGGTTCAAAATAATCACCCAAGCTGTGAAGCCAGCTGCTTCCATTGGTGGGTCATTTTTGCTGTCACCAGCCACATTGCCACAACGAACATCTTTGACAGACACGTTCTTGACATTGAAGCCCACACTGTCCCCAGGAAGGGCTTCACTCAGTGCTTCATGGTGCATTTCCACAGACTTCATTTCAGTTGCCACATTGACTGGAGCAAAGGTGACCACCATGCCAGGTTTGGGAACACCAGTCTCCACATGACCCACAGGGACAGTACCAATACCACTAATTTTATAGACATCCTGGAGGGGCAAATGCAAGGGTTTGTCAGTTGGGTGAGTTGGTGGCAGGATGCAATCCAGAGCTTCAAGCAGGGTGGGTCCACTGGCACTGCCGTCCTTTCGGGTGACTTTCCATCCCTTGAACCATGGCATGTTAGCACTTGGCTCCAGCAGGTTGTCACCATTCCATCCAGAAAATGGCACAAATGCTACTGTGTTGGGGTTGTAGCCAATTTTCTTAATGTAGGTGCTGACTTCCTTAACAATTTCCTCATATCTCTTCTGGCTGTAGGTTGGCTCAGTGGAATCCATTTTGTTAACTCCAACAATTAGCTGTTTCACACCCAGAGTGTAAGCCAGAAGGGCATGCTCATGGGTCTGCCCGTTCTTGGAGATACTGGCTTCAAATTCACCAACACCAGCAGCAACAATCAGGACAGCACAGTCAGCCTGGGATGTGCCTGTAATCATGTTTTTGATGAAGTCTGTGTCCTGGGGCATCAGTGATGGTAACATAGTACTTGGCTGGTCTCAAATTTCCACAGGGAGATAACAATGGTGAAACCACGCTCATGTTCAGCTTTCAGTTTGTCCAAAACCCAGGCATACATGAAGGAGCCCTTTCCCATCTCGGCAGGCTCCTTCTTGAACTTGTCAACTGTTCTCTTGTCGTTCCCCCAACATTTGTGGATCAGAGGGCTAGTCATGGTGGACTTTCCTGAATCTACATGCCCAAAGACAACGATGTTGATATGAGTCTTTTCCTTTCCTGTTTTTGCTTAGGTTTAACAGTGGTTTTCATGACACCTGTATCTTGGCAGCAAACCCCTTGTAAAAAAGCTTAAGTTTTTAATTGTGATGAAGTCCAATTTATCTATTTTCTCTTTTGTTGCCTGCATTTTTGACATCATATCCAAATAATTATTGCCAGGTATAATGGCATGAAGATTCTCTCCTATATTGTAATATTTTAAGAGTTTTATAGTTTCATTCTTACACTTAGGTCTTGAATCCATTTTGAGTCCATTGTTGTAGGTGATGTAAAGGTCCAACCTCCTTTTCTTGCATACGGATGTTCAGTTTTGCCAACACCACTTGTTTCTCTTTTTAAGATCTATTTTTTTATTTTTATTTTTTTGGCTGTGGTGAGTCTTTGTTGCTGCACATGGGCTTTCTCTAGTCGTGGCAAGCGGGGGCTGCTCTCCAGGTACATGTGTGGGCTTCTCATCGCAGTGGCTTCTCTCAGTGGAGCATGGACTCTAGCTGCGTGGGCTTCAGGAGTTGTAGCACGTAGGATCAGTATTAGGCTCCTGGGCTTGAGAGCACAGGCTCAGTAGTTGTGGCACACAGGCTTAGTTGCCCCATGGCATGTGGGATCTTCCTGAACCAGGGATCAAATTGGTGTTCCTTGCATTGCAAGGTAGATTCTTAATCACTGGACCACCAGGGAAGCCTTCCAACATCACTTGTTCAGGAGACTGTCCTTTTCCCGTTGAGGTCCTTGCGTCTTTGTCAAAAATCACTTACAGTCATTTGACCATGGAGACTTCCCTGGTGATCCAATGGTTAAGACTCCATGCTTCCACTTTGGAGGACAGGGGTTCGGTCCCTGGTCAGGAAACTAAGATCCCACATGCTGTGCAATGCAGCCAACAATCACTTGACCATGTGGGTTTATTTCTGGGCTCTCTATTGCAGGGGTCCCCAGTCCCTGGGCCACAGACCAGTACCGATTTGAAGTCTGTTAGGAACGGGACCACACAGCAGAAGGTGAGTGGCAGGCAAGTGAACAAAGCTTCATCTGCCACTCCCCATAGATCACATTACCGCCTGAACTGTATCTCCCCTCATTCCATGGAAAAAAATGTTTTTTATGAAACTCATCCCTTGTGTCAAACCACTGCTCTATTCTATTCCATTGGTTGATATGTCTGTCTTTATGCCAGCACCATACCGTTTTGATTGCTAGAGATTCCACATGAATTTTAGGATGGATTTTTCTGTTTCTGCAAACAAAAATTAATGTTGTTGGCATTGGATAGGGATTGCATTGGTTTTATAGATTATTTTGGGCTGTTATTGTATTCTTCAACTCCAGAATATCCTTGGATTCTTATTATTTCTATCTCCTTATTGAGAGTCTCTATTATTGATTCATTGTGATCATAATTTCTTTGAACTCTTTAAATATAATTTCCTTTAGTTCTTTGAACATCCTTCTAACAGCCTCTTTGAAGTCTTTGTCTGCTAAATTCAGTATCAATAGTCACTCAGAGTCAATTTGTATTAACTGTTTTTTTCCAAGTATAGGTCATGCATTTCCATTTCTTTGCGTGTCTTATAATTTGTTGTTGCTGTTCTTGTTGTAAATTGGACATTTTAGGTAATATCTTGTAGCAAGTCTGAATTCTAATTCCCCCCTGCAGGTTACTGTTATTTCTGTTTGTTTATCTGTTTATTGTTTCTCTGACTAGTAACTTGTCTGGGCTAAATCCAGGAAATCTGTCTCTCCAGCAGAATACAGCTGTAACTTCTGTCACTTTTCAGTTATTTTTACTTCTGTCTTCCTGAAGTACTTGCCTCATGTACTTCATAACTGAGTGACTAGCCACTGATCAAACAGAGCTTGTGACCAACCACCTCAAGACACTAAATAATCTTCTGTTCTCTACTGACAGATCCGTGTATGGGGGGAGTGTATTCATAGTTTAGGCCACCATTTTCACTCTTATCCAGCTTTTACTTATCGCTATGCCCTTTTGTATCTCCTCTGCACGTACACAACCTCAGGGCTGGCCAGGAGTGTGTAGCTGACCGGGCCCTCTCTTGTCTCTGTGCACACACGCAGCTTTATCCTGAAGACTACATCCTTAAGATGGTGGAGCCACTGGCCCTCCTCCCTGCTACCTCTGAGACTGTCCCTTCATCAACAGCACTGTTGGGTGTTTCTGATCACTATCCTTTGTCCCCACTAACCAGAGCAGAGAAGGTATTGGTCCTGACTGTCTTCAAGTTTAGAACCTCTGTATCAAATAACTGAGACAGTGATGGAGCAGCCTCAGGCCAGAAAATCACAGATTCCCACTATTCTCACCTGAAGTTCATCAGCAGTTTTTCAAGCATGAATGCTTCTCAGATTGTTGTATGATTTTGTATGCTTATATGATGTATGCTTCATTTCTGGGGAAATGAAATGGGTGTTTTGTCATTTTTTCTTTATGTCAACTATTGCTTTTGTCCCAGTTTCTTTTGGGGTGAACGAGAGGCCGATCTCTTCACTTGGCCATACCTGAATATCTTGCCTCCAGTTTTCTTAAATGCTCAGGGAAATTCCTTGGTGGTCCAGTGGTTAGGACTCTGAGCGTCCACTACAGGGGACATTGGTTTGATCCATGGTCAGAAAATTAAGATCCCACAAGCCACACAGCCAGGCCAAACAAACAAACAAGAGACCTCTCAGTATTTTCTAAGGAAAATTCATATGCAAATACAGCCTGTACAAATACTATGTGTAGGTTTATACGTTTACTTCAAAACACAGACAATGTACAAAGAGAGTTTACAGTGCAAAACAAAAGCACCTGTGCTACTTGCAGAATGTGTAACTCTATACATGGCCTATATTGTGTTAACACTACTAAATTATCTTAAATAATATCCAGTAACAGTTACTTCAACCATTAGACTTTGAAAACAACACACTTCTTGACTGCACACTTGCTCACATTACCAAAGGTCAAGCTGCCTTATGGAGTGTTAAGAATTCTCATTTGGACTGCCTGGTTTGCAAAACCTGAACCAACAATGGAAACAACTTACCTCCTCTGTTTGGTCTTGTTTGATCAACAAATTAATTTTTGATAGAAATTCCTCAAAAGCAAGAAAGATATCAGAGTTATCAGTGTGAGAAACACATTGATCCCTAGGTCCAGAGTTGCCCAGTAGCTGGCCTACTACATAACACAAAAATGCAAGACCGTAATCATGTATTATTGTTGTTCAATTGCTAAGTTGTGTCCAACTCTTTCTGATGCCATAAACTGCAACATGCCAGACTTCCATGTCCTTTACCATCTCCTGGAGCTTGCTCAAACTCATGTCCATTGGGTAGGTAATGGCATCCAACCATCTCATCCTCTGTTGCCCCCTTTTCCTCCTGCCCTCAGTCTTTCCCAGCATTAGGGCATTTTTCCAGTGAGTCAGCTGTTCGCATCAAGTGGCCAAAGTATTGGAGCTGAAGCTTCAGCATCAGTCCTTCCGTAAATATTCAAGGTTGATTTCCTTTAGGACTGAATGAATCCTAAAGGAAATTGTGTATTATCTAATAGCAAATCTAATAATACTGTAATTCCGAAGGAAGGATGAGTAGAAATAATATTTCAAAATATCTACAGCAACTTAAATATATTTAAACAGCTATGGTTTCTATTGGTGACAAAGATAATCTAATATTCTGTGGCTTGTTGTCTACTGTATTAGTTATTGATTGCTGCATAACAAATTGCCCCAATGTTTAGTAGCTTAAAACAACAGAATCTCACACCATTTCTGAGGGTGAGGCGTCTAGGAGAAACTTAGCTCAGTAATACTGGTTTCTCATGAGGTTGAAATCAAGCCATTGGCCATCTGAAGGCTTGACTGGGCTGGAAGATCTACCTCCAAGCTCACTCGTATAGTTGTCGGTGGAATGACTTGAGGAGCCCTATTTCATTCTGAGTGGCAATTTGTCCAGCTGAAAAACTTTAATTCTCGTTTCCCTCGCAGCTAGATGTGACTTTATACTACATGCTGGACCATACTGTGTAATTAGAAGTTGTTGGGTGGAAATTCCAGGAAGTCTTAAAACTTTTGCTGTCATGGGTTACTAGGCAACCCCCAAGGATGGTGAAGGACAGAGACAGGAAGAATTTGAGTCCTTAGTAACAACTGAGCCTCCCTTCAGCTTTTATGGGGGTAGGGGTAATGGCTTGTTTAGGGTCCTCTATTAGCCTAACCTAATTCTGAAATGCATGTACTATCTCATTTCACCCTCACAGAAACCCTGAGTGGAAGGATTTTTATTATCTTCATTTCATGGAAAGGAAATGAGGAGAGGTAACCTGCCTTGCCCAAGCTCATATGAACAGTAAAGACAGAGCCAGCTGTGTCTGACTCCCTGGCAAGTGCTCACAACCACTGGACCAGACAGCTGTGTACCCCAGGCAATAACGGTAGTAACAGCAATAGCTAACGCAGGAACTCTTGCTGTGTTCTAGGCACTATGCTCCAGGCTACACACTTACCATTTCATTTAGTCTTCACAACAACCCCCATGACATAGGTATTACTATCCTCATTTTATAGATGAGAACACTGAGGCTTGGAAAATGTAATTCATTTGCCCATGACTCAAGGAGATACACAGGGCCAAGACATAACCTCACGTATACTTTAGAAAGCCACCTTGGGATAAGGTATGGGGCATGGATTAGAACAGAAAAGAGCAAAGACTAGGCGCTTTTTAGAAAGCTTATCGAAGGATTTTGAGAAGAGAAGAGGAAGGGCTGAGCATGGTGCACTCTGTCCCAGGACCTGGCACTTAAGATGCGAAGTATGTTGGCTGAGGAAGCTCCTTGTAAGAAGCCATCTGCAAGAGGATAACGTTAAGGACACATGTGTCTCTCCTCCCTGAGCTTTTAGGAAGTTCCTTCCATCCCCCTTAGTCTCTCATCTCCTTTAACTTCCAGAATGTCCACTGTCCCAGTCTCACCCAGTGTTTTTGAAGGGAAGACAACAAATGGAAAAGAAGAGGTGATAAATCTATTTGCTTTAGAATGTTATGAACTTAAAATAGAAGCTTCCAGGGACCTCCCTGGTGGTCCAGTGGTTAAGAATCCACCTTTTAATGTCGGGGACATGGGGGTCGATCCCTGGTCAGCGAATTAAGATCTCACATGCCAGGGAGCAACGAGGCCCATGACCCACAGCTCCTGAGCTGATCACGCTGGAGACTGCATGCTGCAACTAGAGAAAGCCTGTGCTCCACAACAGAAACCCAGCACAGCCAAGATAAAATTTAAAAGACAAGACAGAGAGAGAGAGACCCTTCCATGGGCAGTGGGGAGGGGTGGCATCAACAATGAGCAGTTCAAGCTGTCCCTTATACTCAGCACAGACCTTTGAGGGAAAGGGCACCCAAATCCTATAACCAGAGCAGGTCAGAAGGAAGTACCCTCTTATCTTTTAGAGCTAGTAACTGAGACTTCTGCTTCATTGACTATGCTAAGCCTTTACCTGTGTGGATCACAACAAACTGTGAAAAATTCTTAAAGAGATGTGAATACCAGACCACCTTACCTGCCTCCTGGGAAACCTGTATGCAGGTCAAGCAGCAACAGTTAGAATCGGACAGAGAACAACAGACTGGTTGCAAATTGGGAAAGGAGTACATCAAGGCTGTATATTGTCACCCTGCTTATTTAACTTCTATGCAGAGTACATCATGGGAAACGCTGGGCTGGATGAAGCTCAAACTGGAATCAAGATTGCTGGGAGAAATATCAGTAACCTCAGATACACAGATGACACAATACTTATGGCAGAAAGTGAAGAGGAACTAAAGAGCCTCCTGATGAAGGTGAAACAGGAGAGTGAAAAGCTGGCTTAAAACTCAGCATTCAAAAAGCTAAGATCATGGCATCTGGTCCCATCACTTCATGGCAAATAGATAGGGAAACAATGGAAACAGCAACAGACCTTATTTTCTTGGGCTCCCAAATCACTGCACATAGCACCTGCAACTGTGAAATTAAAAGATGCTTGCTCCTTGTAAGAAAAGCTATGACAAACTTAGCGTATTAAAAAGCAGAGACATCACATAGCAGAGACATCATAGTCATTGCTATGGTTTTTCCAGTGGTCATGTATGGATGTGAGAGTTGGACCATAAAGAAGGCTGAATGCCAAAGAATTGATGCTTTAGAACTGTGGTATTAGAGACGACTCTTGGGAGTCCCTTGGCCAACAAGGAGATCAAACCAGTCAATCCTAAAAGAAATCAATCCTGAATATTCTCTGGAAGGACAGATGCTGAAGCTGAAGCTCCAGTACTTTGGCCACCTGATGCAAAGAGAGCTGACTCATTTGAAAAGACTCTGATGCTGGGAAAGGCAAGAGGAGAAGCGGGCAGCAGAGGATGAGATGGTTAGATAGCATCACCAACTCAATGGGCATCAGTCTGAGCAGGCTCCGGGAGTTGGTGATGGACGGGGAGGCCTGGCATGCTAAGTTCCATGGGGTCGCAAAGAGCCAGACACAACTAAGCGATTGAACAACAACACCTGAGACCCACAGAAGTTGGGTAACTGGCTAACGGTCACAGAGCAAGTAATAGACTCGAAGCTCAGACTCTTCCCCATCACATCTGCCACCTACACCTGATGCAGGCAACTCAAACCAAAAGAAAATGTTTTGGAAGGATACAGGCCAGCTCACAGGACTAAAGCAAGGCTGGACCAGGCTGTGTCAGTCTTCTGACTCAGGTGTATGCAACAGAAATGACTTCTGGGTACAGTAATTAGAAAAAGATTATATTGAAAGGATTAAAAGGATATATCAGAAAGAGGTTTAGCAAGTACACGGCTAGTAGTAACACCCGAAATTGTACTACAGAACCAGTTTGGTGGTTCTATAGTCAGTACTGCCCCCAGCATCTGGCACACACACCAGAGCTTATATGGCAGATACCCTCGACCGGGGACCATCCTGCAAGCGCCACCGTCACAACTGCTTCTAGAAATTACTTATCAGCCACCTCTCTCACAGAACATGATTCTGCTGGTCCCAGCATCTTTAAATCCCATTCCCAGTTCACAGGTTGAGAGTGCTAAATTAAGGCATCCTTGTTATGTATGTAGCTCTAGCCACAAGGAATTCTGGGAAAGCAAGTACTTTCAGCTTCTTTGTGGGGAAGTGGGCTTTGCTTCATAAGGAAGGGAATTAGTTATTAATATGAAAGTAGTCTGGGTGATGAATAGTCAAAAAAGACAAATGTAGGTGAGATAAGAAAAGGACAGGAACTAAAGATTTTTGTAACAGCATCTTAAAATAATGCTTAATTTGTTTCGATTGTTGCAGCTGGAGATTAAGGTGGAAAACAAAGTGGGTGATAAAGAAGTAAAGTAAAAATATATCCTCAAAAATAAAGCTCTTACATATTATTTTAAAATACGCTATCTTCAAATGAATATATAAGAATATATCCATAAGAACAATGTATCAACATATAACATAGAAATATATATAAATTATATTACTTAAATAAATTTATTGTATAATAAAATAATAACTATATTAATAAAATACATATGATCTATATAATTAAAGGGGCTTCCCTGGTGGCTCAGATAGTAAGGAACCTGCCTGCAATGTGAGAGATCCAGGTATGATTCCTGGGTCGGGAAGATTCCCTGGAGAAGGGATGGCAACCCACTCCCGTATTCCTGCCTGGGAAATTCCATGGACAGAGGAGCCTGGTGGGCTACAGTCCATGGAGTCACAAAGAGCTGGACACGACTGAGTGACTAACACACATATATAATTAAAACAAATGGTTACTTTCATGAAGGAGAGTGCTCATGAAGCAAAGCCCCATCATTTTATTTTGAGATAAGAACGTGATTGTTTGGTTGTAGAACTATTTCAGTCTTTAAATACTAAATCCACACATCAGTTCTCCAACTCCCAGCTCTCTTTCAGATACTGTTCTTTGATCCTGTGGTACCTCCTGCAGGCCCTGGACTCATCTATAGTCTAATTATCACCTCCCTCCTGTCTTCATTTTCCACCCTAACCAGGCTTGAATCCAAGCTCCATCACTTCAAGCCCTCTTCACCGCCACAGGACCCCCTTATCCAAAATCCCATCTCTGGGAATGTGTGAGTGAAGGCACACCCACTATGCTGGCTTTTAGGTAGGCAGCACTGCTAAACCACTTCCAGAGGATCTGATAAAACCTTTGTGGGAAGCTTTTGATCTTTGACTCTTTACTAGAATGTAGCTTACAATGGCTTTTTTTCTTTTGTTTGGGGCATAAACATCTAGAGCAGGACCTAGTAAAAACTGGGCATCCAACAACTATTGCTGAATTGGAGACATCCAGAATTCAATACGCGACTAGATGACTGAGAAGTCACTCGAGATTTGAGTATTCACAGGTCCCGGGCAAGATGGGCAGCAGGGAGTGGGTCCGGAAACTGGACTTCACGTGGGGATCCAGATTAGGCTCTGGTAAAGCAACAAGCTGAAAATACTGCTTAGAGATTAAATTGATGAGCTTGGGTAACCCCTGGTGGGCACACTGTTTGGGGATGCTGCAGACAAAGGAATTCCAGCATCTGTGTATTTATTGTGCAGGAGTCATAGGTTCATTTAAAATGAAAGAATCAGATAAACAAGACAGTTCATTACTTTTCATCAACACAAGGTCCCATCTTCTCAGGAATGCCTACTGCTTCAACCCCCATTGATGGAAACAGTTAAAAGAGTTGACCAGCTGGGGAGGTTTCTGGTGTTCAGAACAAGCGCTTGGCCTCATTACCAGCAGCAGTATTCTACTCAGATCAGGCCCTGAACCTGTTAACAAGACTGCTTTTCTGGGTAAGAGACAGCGATACTAGGATTTTAACCATCTTAGATTCTTCTTAGGTTAGGCCCACAGTGCAAGTTAAGACATTCCTTCCTTTAACTTCTATGTCAAATAGATTAATTGTAGACTTTTTTTTTTAGAAGCCTAGGGGAATGAGTTGTTGAGACAGACAAACCTAGGGCACGCCTGATTTATCTTCAGCTAGGAAGTGAGGAGATTCTACACAGAGTCAGGATATAAAAAGCCAAACAGGCAGCTGGAGAGAGGTGCCCATCCCAGGCGCTCTTGGAGCTGTGGTGACTGCCTGGATGGTTGTTCACAGAGCAGAAAGTAGTGAGAGAAGGGCTGGAGATAACGAGGGGATTTAGGTCCTTCTATAAAAACAGCAGTTTCCAATCGGAAAATCAGATGACAGGTATCCAGCTATCCAACCCACAAAGGGGAAAGTCCCCCGCCCTGGCAGAGTCTGATTGCTGGCATGAAGACTGCCTAGAGGTAGAGTGAGCCCTTTCTAGGTTAACATAATCAGATGGATACAGGACACCTGCCACTCACTGCAAAGCGCTTCACAGAGCTTGCTGGCTGCATTCATCTGCTTAATAAAGCCAGAATCTGAAACAAACCCTCTTTACCCAGTTTCTCAGAGCTCTGTTGCAGAGAACATGCCTTTAATTAGAGCCAGAATGCACAGTGGTGGGGTTCAGCTATACTGTGGTTTGGCGCTGCAAGGCAGAAAAGTTGCCACTTATCTTCCTAGGCAAGCAAAATGGAGATGGTGTTTCATATCAGGTATCGCTTCAGGAAAAGAACATATTGTGGCTGAGAGAAATGATGCAAAAGTTTGGGTTAATTTTTGGTTTGTGTCCTTTAATAATGGAACATTTGTTTCTGAGCAGTGCAATAATTGGGATATTTAGACCTCACAATAACAGATCAGAGTATTTTAGATATGAAGAAACTGAGGCTCAGAGAGGTTGAATAACTTGCCCAAGGTCACACAGTTACCAATAGCAGGACTGGGATTCAAACCCAAGTTTTTAAAGTCTTTTTTTATTTAAGAACTCACTTTCTGAACTTGTGTGCACCCTTGAAACATGTGTTTTGGAAGGAGAGGTTGCAAGTCACAGTGTCCAACAGCCAAGGAAAAGAAGAGAAGGATCATTCGGTGAGATCAGTCTCTGCAGACAGCCTTTAGCCTCTTGAGTTGAGATCTGTCTCCTTTGAGGATCTTTCCTCCAGTGGTATAAGGGTGTTCCGTGCAGCACTATTTTAAAACAGAGTGAAAAGAGGGAAGCTACTTGTCCCCAACTTGGTAAAAAAAAAGTGGAAGTGTTAGTCATGTCCGATTCTCTGTGAACCCCTGGACTGTACCTCTGTCCATGGAACTCTCCAGCATGGTAACCACTTGACTATGCAAGAACCAGTTAACTATAGTTTTAACTATACAGCTCACTTGTAGTCACCCAACACAATTATATACCATGCAACATAAATTATAAGGATTTTAGTGGCAATGACACAAATCTTACTAGAAACGAAACTGATTTTCTCAAGCTTGGATCTTGTCAAAATGTAAATGGCTATTCATACCAAGTGGTATCGTTTTCTTGGTTGGTTGGGAGCAGATTGATTTTACCTTGGATATTCTGCTTTGGTTTTACTGAAGTTTTGTACTGTAGGGTTTGGTGGAATTGGGAGCCTAATAGATTCTGTTCTTATTTCAATGTAGATTATTGGAACTGCAGATGGAAGTAGTCAGATTACTATGGAACCAGATTTACTAGACCATTACTAACATTTAGAAAAAGCTATATCCATAAATTTTTTTTAAAGACTGCAACTCCTTGATTTTAATAAAGAACTCCCACTAGGTAAATTTCCATATTTCCTTTTTTTCATTCTTCATATACCACTTTATGGGGTCTATGTCATTTTTATTACCATTATTTTTTGTTTGTTTGTTTTGGTTGAAAGTATATATTCTGAGATATATTTAATAGGTCTTTGAGAGTTGTATGAAGAAAGAGTAAAGGGTTTAAAGCACCTTAGATTTAAAAAGAGAAAAACTGGAAAAACAAATTTATGGTGCAAACACATAACAGAGTAATAGGCAGCTGTAACACAGAAAGAGAAGATTCCGTACTTTCTGACATGGACCAATCATCAGAATGTAATTGAAAACAGCAAGGTACAAAGCAGCGTACAGTTTGTGACCATTTGTGGAAAAGAAGGGAAAGAAGGGCTACATGCATGTTTTTGCTTGTATAGACAGAGAGCATCTCTGGAAGAACAGACAAAGAACCAGCACCACTCATCACCTCTGTGCAGGGAAGTGTCACTGGGGGACAAAGGTGATGGGCTTTTCACCCTACGTCCTTTTGGTCCTTTTGTATCTTCTGATTTCAGAACATGTGACCCTATTATCAGACGATTATATGCAGATGACATGGGTTTTTTTTACATTGATTGATTGATTGATTTTTGGCTGCACTGGGTTGTTGTTGCGTGTGGGCTTTCTCTAGTTGTGGCAAAGAGGTTATTCTTCAGCTGTGGTGGCTTCTCTTATTGCAAAACACGGGCTCAAGAGCGCAGGCTCAGCAGTTGTGGCGCACAGGCTTAGTTGCTCCAAGGCACCCAGGGATCTTCCCGGACCAGGGATCGAACCGGTGTCCTTGGCACTGTGACATGAATTCTTAACCACTGACCACCAGGGAAGCCCGGCATAATTCTATACATAGAACACCCTAATGACTCCATAGAAAATTACCAGAACTTATAAATGAATTCAGCAAGGTAGGATTCAAGATTAACACACAGAAATCGGCTGCATTTCTTTACACTACCAATGAAATATCACAAAGGTGATGTAAAAAAAAAAAACAACAATACCTGTCACACTCCAAAAAATAAAATACTTAGGAATAAACCTGACCAAGGAGGTGAAAGACTTCTACACTGAGAACTATAAAACATTAATAAAGGAAACCGAAGATGACTCAAAGAAATGGAAAGATATCCCATACTCTTAGATTGGAAGAATTAACATTGTTAAAATGGCCATACCACCCATCAATCTATAAATTTAATACAATCTTTATCAAATTACCCATGACATTTTTCACAGAACTAAAACAAATAATCCTAAAATTTATACGAAGCCGTAAAAGACCCAGAATTGCCAAAACAATCTTGAAGAAAAAGAAGCAAGCAGGTGGCATAACCTTCTCTACTTCAGACAGTACTACAGTAAATTAAAATGGTGCAGTATCTGCACAAAAAAACAGACGTGAGGCTCAATGGGACAGAACCGAGAGCCCAGAAATAAACACACACACCTACAGTCAATTAATCTTCGACAAAGGAGGTGAGAATATACAAGGGGAAAAAGTCTTTTCAGCAAGTGGTGTCAGGAAAGTTTGGAGACCCACATGTAAGTTGATGAAGTTAGAACACACTCTCTTACTACACACAAAAGTAAACTCAAAATGGCTTAAAGACTTAAACATAAGACATAATACCATTAAGGACTTCCCTGATGGCTCAGAGGGTAAAGGTCTATCTACAATTCGGAGACCCGGGTTCGAGCCCTGAGTTGGGAAGATCCCCTGGAGAAGGCAATGGCAACCCACTCCAGTACTCTTACCTGGAAAATCCCATGGATGGAGGAGCCTGGTAGGCTACAGTCCATGGGGTCACAAAGAGTTGGACACTGACTGAGTGACTTCACTTTCACTTTTATAACACCATTAAACACCCAGAAGAGATCACAGGCAAAACATTCTCTGACATAAATTGTACCAATGTTTTCTTAGGTCAGTCTCCCAAGGCAACAGAAATAAAAATGATGCAACCAGTAAGGAGTTAACTTTCAAAATATACAAACAGCTTATACGACTCAACAACAAAACCCTCCAAACAATTCAATCAAAAAATGG
The DNA here is from genome assembly GCA_006410675.1 of Oreotragus oreotragus. Taxonomy (NCBI): domain Eukaryota; kingdom Metazoa; phylum Chordata; class Mammalia; order Artiodactyla; family Bovidae; genus Oreotragus; species Oreotragus oreotragus. Next base: position 118,245 of record SJYX01023730.1, read on the forward strand.
ACAGGAGACCTAGATGTTTCTCCAAAGAAAAAATACAAATGGCCAACAGGTACATGACAAGATGCTCAACATTGCTGATTATTGTAGAAAGGCAAATCAAAATTACAATGAGGTACCACCTCGCACCGGGGTCAGAATGGTCATCATTAAAAACTCTACAAATAACATGTAAGAGAAGATGTGCAGAAAAAGGAACCCTCCTACACTGTTGGTGGGAATGTAAGTTGGTACAGCCACTATAGAAAAATGTGTTGAGGGTCCTCAGAAAACTAAAAATAGAATTACTGTATGATCCAGCAATCCCACTCCTGGGCATATATCCAAACAAAACTCTAATTCAAAAAGATACCTGCACCCCTTATATTCATAGCAGCACTACTCACAATAGCCAAGATATGGAAACTAAATATCCACTGACAGATGAATTGATAAAGATGTGATACATATATACAATGGCATACTCCTCAGTCATAAAAAAGGAATGAAATAATGCCATTTGCAGCAACATGGCGGGGAAGGCAATGGCACCCCAACCCAGTACTCTTGCCTGGAAAATCCAATGGACGGAGGAGCCTGGTGGGCTGCAGTCCATGGGGTCGCTAACAGTCGGACAGACTGAGCGACTTCACTTTCACTTTTCTCTTTCATGCATTGGAGAAGGAAATGGCAACCCACTCCAGTATTCTTGCCTGGAGAATCCCAGGGATGGGGGAGCCTGGTGGGCTGCCGTCTATGGGGTCACACAGAGTCGGACACGACTGAAGTGACTTAGCAGCAGCAGCAGCAGCAGCAACATGGATGCAAGTAGATATACTTCAATCATACTAACTGAAGTAGGTCAGAAAAAGAAAGACAAATCCCATATGCTATCACTTAAAGGTGGAATCTAAAATATGACATGAACAAACCTATCTACAAAGCAGATTCACGAACACAGAAAACAGACTTATGGTTGCCAAGGGGAAAGGGATTAGGGGAGGGGCTGGGCGAGAGGCTGGGGTTAGTAGATGGAAGCTATAATACAGAGAATGGATAAACAACAAGGTCCTACTGTACAGCACAGAGAACTATATTCAATGATAAAATATAATGGAAAAGAATATTACAAACAGAAAGTATATATAACTGAAGGAAATGGCAACCCACTCCAGTATTCTTGCCTGGAAAATCCCATGGGTGGGGGAACCTGGTAGGCTACAGTCCATGGGGTTGCAAAGAGTTGGACACAACTGAGCAACTTCACTTCACTTTGCTTCACTGCAAAGTAACAACACTTATCAATTGTACTTCAGTTAAAAAAAAAAATATAACTGAAGGAAATGGCAACCCACTCCAGTATTCTTGCCTGGAAAATCCCATGGGTGGGGGAACCTGGTAGGCTACAGTCCATGGGGTTGCAAAGAGTTGGACACAACTGAGCAACTTCACTTCACTTTGCTTCACTGCAAAGTAACAACACTTATCAATTGTACTTCAGTTAAAAAAAAAAAACAAAAAACAAATAAGCTGTCATAGCTAACCAGAATTTTTAGAGTTGGTCTCTGGACATGAGTCTACCATCTCCCCAGATTGTCAGCTTTTCTGATAAAAGCACCTTTCCTTTCTACAAAAAGTATTTATCTGTACAATTCTAGAAATATTTATATCCCATGCAATGTATAAACAAAACACATGGACAGGGAATAAACAGGAGACTGTTACATTACTACCATCAGCAAGTGGTGTCAGGAAAGTTTGGAGACCCACATGTAAATTGATGAAGTTAGAACATACCCTCTTACTATACACAAAAGTAAACTCAAAATGGCTTAAAGACTTAAACATAAGACATAACACCATTAAGGACTTCCCTGATGGCTCAGAGGGTAAAGGTGGTATATATAAATCTAAGATGGTAGTAATCTTCCTTCTATTTCTCCAGAGTTTTTTGATTCGGTTATAATGGCTATTTTTTTTAAGGTTTTTAAAAAATTTTATTTTTATTTATTGGGAGGATAATTGCTTTACAATATGGTGGTTTTTAAAGTTATTATTTTCTATGTTTAACTTATTCTTTCTTGACAGCACCAGTACTTCAATCAGTAATCCTGTTGAGAAAGATGAAAGTGAAGACTAGGGACACCAGAATCCCAATATACAGAAGATTCAATAATGGAAAAACCTACCATCGCTATGAAAGACCTATAATATAAATAAAGAACTACAAAGAAAGGTTCTACAGGCAGGCAGTAAAAATGGAGAGGAAAATACTTTTCCATCTGGAAACAAATCACTGAATGACATAATGCACAACCAGTTTCCTACTGGAGCTTCTTGTTTTAAATAACTACTCTGCAGCTTCCTGTGTTTTCCTTCCTTCTCATCACTGGTAACCAAGGATACCACAGGTTTTCCTACGCTTCTGTTTCTCAAACATCAAACTAGTTTTGTTTAAAACAGGAAAGCAGCAAAAGAGAAATGGCTTAAAAAAAAAAAAAGCATATATCAGGTTCTCAGTCATGCCTGTGTTTTCTGACATTAGGTAAAACAGATACTTTGGAACTCCAGCTGAAAGAAGGGAATTCACTCCATCCCAAAACCAAGAAGCGGTGACTCATCTCTGAAATGAAAAGGAGACACGCCAGTCAGGGGCTTAACAGAGCCATATGCTGCGGTCATGATCTTGGGCTTGGCTTCTGAGGCAGACATCCACTTGAGTATATCATCTGATACAGTGACTTTCTTGGTTGCGATTTATGAGCTGCCAGTGTTTACTTGTGAGACTGTCTGGAGCTGGAAGGAAAGGAAGATAAATATACCAAAGCCCAGCTGAGCAACAGATCGGTTTTACATTTTATTTTCAGGAAATGACATCTTGTTTTCACAAAGAAGAGGTGTGCCATCCTCTCAAATAGAGGCTGCCTTTGCCTTTGGGGGCAGAAATAGGGGTAATACCCAATTTGTCCCAAATAAATGTCAACAGAGGTGCTTCTGAGGAACCCAAACAATAACAACAAGTTTAAAAAGTACAACAGAAATATATAACCCAAACAACATGTAGTGAACAGAGTCTATCAAGTACCAAGCAGTCGGGGCTTCAGCCAATGGTGGCAGCAGGGACGGCCCAGGCACAGGCTCCTGATGGAGGGTTTCCTGACTCAGTCTGTCCCAGTGGCTCCATCCCACGCTCTCAGAGCCACCCAAGACTGTCCAAGAGAATCTTCCAGACCATTTCAGTTCCCAGTACCTGGCAGTCTGTCAACGCCCCTGGAGCACTGTCTTCAGAGCAATCTCTTTCCTTTGGAGAGAAAAGAGAGAGAGAGAGAAATAAAGGAGCCTGCATTCCCCTCCCTGGCCTCCCTGCTGCCCTCCTCAGGCCTTTCCCCACACAGCAGCCACGGTGAATCAAGACATAGATGTGAGATCACATAACTCTGCTTACAGCCCACCCATCTCTTCTTCCAGAGTAAAAGTTCAAGTCCTTCCAAGGGCCTATAAATCCCTACTCGGCCTGCCCTCTGCCCAACCTTCTGACCTCACCTCCTGGTTCTCCTTCCCATCGCTCATTCCACTCCTGCTACGTCTCCTCCATGCTGTTCCTCCAAAACCCTTTCCCCAGACAGCAGCATGGCCACCGCCTTTAGAACTTCACCCAAATACCACCTTCTCCTCAGTGACTACCCTGACTACTCTATCAAGAACTGCCAACACTCTTCCCATCACTCCTGGCCCCTTGCTCTATTAGCGAGAAAGCACAAATCACATCTAACTACTTAGATTTTCACTTCTCCTCCTATTCCTCATACCTAGAAGAGTGCCAGGCACAAAGCTGGTCTTAATACCTTTTGGAGTAAGGAAGGAAATGCATATACAGCAACAAGCAGGGAGAGATGCAACTTCAAAGTCTGTCCAGAGCGGGAGGGGTGGGAGGGGCTATTCACTGGCCTCTAGTGTTTTCCATTAGCTTCTGCTTGCTTGATCCCAGAGAAGCAGGGATCTTGGCTTACACCAAAGGCAATCTCAAGACTTTCTTTGAGATTAAGGTGTGGAAAGCTTTGGAAGGCAGATTGAAAGGGTTATTAGATTTATATATAAGGGAATAATAAGGGTTGTGCAGGAGACATCCATCAAGGGACAAGGCAAGGAATGACAATAAGTAGCAGAAGAGAAGGGAAGGAAAAAGGGAGGGGCAAAAATGAGAGGGTGGTGACGGAGAATTTTTTTTTTTTTTTAAAGCTTCTATTAACAAATCTGCTAATTTTTGATCCTATGATAATTTTGCAAAGGATAAATCCATGATAATTTTGCAAAGGATAAAATTTTTAAGAGTCCAGCATTTTAAACTACAGGAGTGCATGTATGTGGACACCTGCCCCCACCCCATGCCAATCTTGCTGAGAGCCACTTTATCTTAGACAAACACTGTCCTTATACCAGGTGGGCATGCTGACTTCATGCACATGACCTTCTAGGTTCTTGGTGCAGGACTGGGTACTTACTGGGAATCCCCTAGCGGTCCAGTGGTTAGGACTCCGAAATTCCACTGCCACAGGCACCGGGTTCAATCCCTAGTCAGGGAAATAAGATCTCATCTGCAACCCACACGGGAGAGTCAAAAAAACATAAAATAAAACATCTTGCTAACAAGTATTCTCTCTGGATGAGGTCAACTTGGCAGACACTGTTACTGCTGCCATTCTCCCTACATAGTCTTTTATGAGGCTCTGTCTTTCAACAGGTGATGATGGGTAATAGCCAGGGAAAGCCTGCCAGGTGCTCTCTTCAGAGACAGAGTTTCTCCTGTCCTGTATCTGGATCACCCTCCTCCTAGCCTATAGGAAGCCGGCAAGAGCCACAGGCTATGTGATCTCACCTGGGCCAATCTTCCTAGAGAACACCAATCTCTGGAGGGACATCTCTCTCACAGATTCAGGAAAGCTGCGGTCCATAAACCTTTCTCCCCATCTCAAAACCCCCAAAAGGCCACGGACAACTCCCACTAGCAGCCTTACTTTCATATTATACTACCAAGGGAGCTGGGAACTGCAATTTGAAAAAGTCTCTGGACTGAAAATCCCTGTTCTGAAGTACCGGCAAGATTTTATTCTAGATAATTTGCTTTTTTCTTTTTTGAGCACAACCCAAAGAAACTCCGAGGGAAAGCTTAAAGTGAGAATGTTAACACTCATGTCAACCAACCAACACTTAATGAGAATAGAACAAACGGGGAAGCAGGGGCAACTGACAAAAGACTCAGCTCCAGCACCTCCCCAGCTCATGTCGCAAAATGTCTTTCCTTCAGAAAAACCTCATGTCAATATCCCAGAGGGCTGCAATTACTCATGCGACACGTACTTAACATTCATTATCTGTCCCAGCTCCAGGGCACCCTTTCTCCAACACAGGATTTGGCACCCTAACACTCTCCTCCTCCTCCCCTCTTCTGGATAATCTGGCCTCACAGACTTTACTGAGGATCTATGGCTAATCAATCATGAGGCATTACTCTCCCGTGGGGATATGGGACTTGAAGACACCAACCAGCCAGGCAGGCCTGGAGTAGCACTGCTCTTGGTGAAATTAGACAGGCAGACCCGCCTCTCCGAACTTGTGATAAGCGCTCCCCTACACAGGAGGAAAATGGCCCTGCCAGTGTCAGAACGGTGACAATTACAGGCCTGCCAATTCTAGTTTCCAGATCCAACATTTGGTCCTTTAAAAATTCCCATGCACTGGGGATTAAACCAGCTTTCAATTGGCAAAGAAGGTTGGTATCTGAACTGAGAATTCCTCTGAACTCCACACTGCAGCCCACTGAAGCTGCTGATGGCTCTGGCACCTGTTTCCTTAAATCAAGCCTCAGCACCTCCATCTGTCTCTGGAGAAAACCTCAAAGCTGCACTTGCTGCGATAACTGCAGAAGCTGAGACTGCTGCCAGAGCTGCTCGCAGCCAGTGCATGCATCAGGGAGGCCGACTCAGTTTACTTCGTCGGCTCCCAGTGTCACCAAAAAGGTACCTGCTTTAGCCTTCGGAGAGAGAAGTGGGGTCTGATATTATCCACCTTGCAGTATTAATTCTGCATGAGGGGAGTCAGAGATGAATTTAGGACACAGGGTCCTTCTTTCTCTTTCCAATGGCTGCATGCATCTACCATGCTTAGACTTTTGAGAAGAAACCTAGTCAGTGGGCTGGGTGAAGAAAGTCTATATGGGCGTGTGGAAAGAAAGGAACCCTCCTCCACTGTTGGTGGGAATGTAAACTGGTACAACCACTATGGAGAACAATACTGAGGTTCCTCAGAAAATTAAAAACAGAGCTACCATAAAACCCAACAATCCCACTTCTGGGTATTTATCCAAAGAGAATGAAAACATTAACTCAGAAAGACATATGTACCCCCAATGTTCACTGCAGCATTAGTGACAACAGCTACAATACAGAAAGAACTTAGGTGCCCATGAACAGATGAATAAAGAAAATATACATACATAAATACATAAACATACACACAAGGGGCTACTACTCAGCCATAAAAAAGAACGAGATCTTCCCATTTGCAATAACATGGATGAACCTCGAAGGTACTCTGTTAATAAATCAGAGAGAAAGGGAAATTCCATACGATTTTACTTAAATCTGGAATCTAAAAAACAAATGAACAAACATAATAAAACAGAAACAGACTTATAAATACAATCTACAAAGAACAATCTGGTGGTTTGTGATAGCGGGAATGTGGAGAGTGATAGCAGAATGGCTGAAACAGGGGAAGGGAATTAACTTCCACTTACAAAATAAATTAAGTCACAGGGATGTAATGTACAGCACAGGGAATATAATCAGTAATACTGTAATTGCTTTGTATAGTGACAGATGGTAACTAGACTTATTATGGTGATCATTCTGTAACGTATAAAAATATCAAGTCACTAGGTAGATCAATTTTACTTCAAAGAAAAAAATAAAAACAATAACCTCCAAAAACCAAAAAGCAAAAAAAAAGAGAAAGTACATGGGTATCCCCACCCACACATAGACCCAGCAAACTTAAGCTCACAGGCTTGGTCAAATCTGGGTTCCAAGGTCAGCATTCCTCTCAGAAAGGGAGAAGAAAACAGAAGGCATTCACAACACCTCAGCAGACACCTCCTAAGCCTTGGCTGTCCTCATGCTCCTCTGGCACCAGGCAGACATCATGTCCTGTTTGGGCCACCAAGCGGAGCCCTGCGAGGAACAAACAGCTCACTGCTTCTCACGCCTCTGTGCTTGTGCTGATTCCTCTGCTTGGAAAGCATCATCCCTAGAGCCTTCAGAACTCAGTTCAAATGTCACTTCTTCTGTAAAGCTTGTTCCCATACCTCCAACCTGTCCAGGTCACATTGAATGTCCTCTCCTCTGCAGTTTTTCAGCACCCTATTATGGAACTTGCACACTACCTACTTGCTTTTCTGTCTCCTCCACAGATTGTGAGAGCTGAGATAATACCTTATCTCTTCATTCCAGTGCCTAGTGTAATGTTCCTATAAATGGTTAAGGACTGATGAGAGGTGGAGAGAAACAGCAATGGATTCTGCCAGAATCAAGTGGCTCCTAGGAGGTTAAAAAAAAAAAAAAAAACAAAACACCACACCTATGGGGACTCAAAACTGGGCACAAAGTCCAATAGCACATAATTGTCAAAAAAGCAGAAAATACTTTGATTTCAAAGAACCACCTGAGAGCTGCCCTACCCTCCCAAAGATCAGAATGTCTTCCTTGGGCAAAACAGGCTCAACACCTACCCTGTGATCGGTCTGCTGCCCCTGCAATGGCTCACCAACCAAGGGCCAATTCCATACTACAGCTGCTTACAAGTCAGCATCAGGTTTCTGGCCTGATTCAAAGAGGCTGATATTTGCTGAAGGGCTAGGAGAAAGAAAGCAATAGACAGAAGATCCTGTTCTTAGCAGTGTGGCATTTAAGCCTTTGGCTTCTCTTAACTCAGAAAAGGGTACATCCAAATACACATGAACATGGCTTCCCGATGGCCAGGTGGTGGGAAACATCTGGAAGGGCAGCGAGCTTTTGATTCGTCTTCTCTGACTGGCTCTTTATATGCAACCGATTGACCTCTCAGTACTCTGGCTCTGAGCTTTCCCAGAGGGTAGAGCTGCACAGGATTTCTTAAGGGACTGAACATGATAATCAGATCTACCCTCCTCCTCTGAACTCTTATCCCTGCCTAATAACCAATTCTTCTGATCCACTAGTTTCCTTGTGCTTTGCCCAGGACACATTCTTTTGCCACAAGGACATTTGAGTCTCAAGCAGAGTGGCTCTGCAATCCTCAACAGAGCAGGCCCCAAGTGTGATGAGATCACTTGTGTTAGAGGAGGAGATACTCTCTATGGGAGCACGGTTCCTTGAGGAAACTCACCCATCCCCACTTCCCTAATCTCTTTATTCAAACTCTCTCTGGGAAACTTGTTTACTAGGACACCCAAAGTTAACATGCTTCCCTGGTGGCTCAGAGGTTAAAGCATCTGCCTGCAATGCTGGAGATCCGGGTTCGATTCCTGGGAAGGGAAGATCCCCTGGAGAAGGAAATGGCAATCCACTCCAGTATTCTTGCCCGGAGAATCCCATGGAGGGAGGAGCCTGGTGGGCTACAGTCCATGGGGTCACGACTGAGTCAAACTAGCACTAGTAAAGCTAACATAGTAGGATTAAATTAATCTCTTTGGCTTAACATTATGCCCGATTTGTGTAGTTAAGCTGTGACTCTTACTGATAGAATCTATATATGTTTTCTTCATATGTTTTGGCATTTCCCAAGTTGTGAATCTTTGACTTGTACACATCCTGTTTATAATTTATTGTGTACCCAACCTAAGATTTCTGCAACCTACCGAGAGCAACAGACAGCAACTAAACGGTCTTAAACGACAGCCCCATCTAGTGACTAATACTGTAAGTTGTCCACCGGTGTTTTTCTAATCCCATCTTTTCTTATCCCATAACTAAGACACAAACACCTAAGCCTCCCCATTCCCTGCTGCTCAAATATTCCATTCTGCCTCAACTGTTTCTTACATGTTTATTACCTTTGGCTTCCTTTACTTTCCCCCATTACTTCCACCCCCTTCTTAAGCTCAAGAACCATTTACCTGACTCTTCTGGATCCAAAAAACTCTAAGTCTGTTGAGGAGACTCATCTCTTTTCATACTCACTCACCTTTTCGTTCCCTGATGAGGACAATTCGTCGTTCTTTCGCTTCTGAGTTCAGACTGTCTACCATCTTACTAATGCAATTGTCTAGAACCAGGGAGCGGGTTTTGGACTTGATGTCCTTCCGACAAATGGGGCATTCTACTTTCCTCTTCATCCACTCATTGATACAGTAGGAGCAGAAACTATGGGCACAGTTCAAGGTGACAGCCTATAACAGAAATGTGAACACACACATCAGAACTGTGACACTTACTCCCTCAGGGCCGCTGTGATCTCAGTTAGGAATGGAGTTAGTTCTCAAGACGAAATGGAAATTTAATCATAACTTCATCTAGAGGCCTTACAGAGGGTATCAGTATCATTCCTAGGAACTGTAAATTTTAAGTTTCATGTTAGATTATTTGTTTCCTCTCTCAAAGTTAAGCTCATAAATTCAGGCTCCAGGTAGGCTGATTTGTCTTATTTTGTTCCACCAGCTCAATTCACACTACCAACGTGGCTTAGCTATCCTGAAAATAAATGCCACTAGACTTAAGCAGGACTAGAAAACATGTGCATGTCTGATACACATACATCACTAATTCTCTCAGGAAAAACAGATGTATGTCCTAATGGTGAGTAAGAACCTCGATTTTAATTCACACAGTGAATACTCAGTATACAGAATGGTAGGAGGCCCTTATCTCTACTCAAAAGAAGCTTTAAAAAGTATATGTAAAAGAACTTAGGCTAGGGAAAAAGAATCTAAAAACAAAATAGGAAAAAATGTAATGGGTTCAACTGACAGTGCCTTAAGTAATATCAATAAGCCTATGAGAAGAGAGAAAGCAGAAAAAGGCCCGTATCTGAGGTGCTCCTGAGCAACCCCAATGGTCAGCTTTCTGCCAAGGTCCTTATCACTTTTCAAAACATAAACCATACTCTTCGTTACTCTTGTTTTTGTATATCTCCTAAGATACAACTTTCTCTGGAGCTTAAAAAGTTTTCTTTCTTGCTTTTGGGAAAGCACGGGGAAATAACACAAACTTTGTATTATTTTCCAAATGCCAAGTGGAAGCCAGAAGGCCAACTAGGAAACATTCTCAGTGAAGAATGAGACACACAAAAAAGAAAAAAAGTAAAAATAAAGAATGAGACAAAATTCTCATAAACAGGACTAAAAACCTGCTGACTAACACGAAATCTCTAACCCTACACTGATTTTAAGAGAGGACCAGCAGGAAAGGTCAGCACATGCTGTAAACCAAACAAAGGTCAAATTATTGGTCTCTTACATGTCGTGCAGACGCTCCAGGTTGGCTAACTCATCACCTATTCCAACCCCTTTCCTTGTCGTCTTCTATTACGGTGCATAAGTCACATTGAAACAGTACTAACTGAGTTTCTCCAAAGTAGGGAATCAAATGACTACAAACTATGGGGGAAATTATGATCTGAAGTCAAAGAAGATCCAAAGCAAAAGAAACAGGTCTATCCAGGACAGATTTTTCAGGAGGCTAATAGACCCAATCTCCCTAAGGGCCACCAGAAAAAAAGGAAGCTGTGTGTGTATGCGTTTTCTTTTTAAATGAGTCTGAAAAGCACCATCATTTAACAGCTTTAGTTTAACACTTGTTGTGTAAGATGAACTGGACACAAATGGTAGAATTTGTGAAAATAAGAGAGTCTATGCAAAAAGAAGTCAGGATAACAAATGAAATCCTAGGCGTGATGTTTCATTTTCACAAGGAGCCTCAGAGTCCCTGAAAAATGTTCCATTTGGCCACTGAATCCCGTGATCATACCTCAGTGACATTCACCCCCTTGTTCAAAAGCTGCACTGCACGCCCACTCTCAGCACTGTGTCCATTCAGACCAAAGAAAGACTAGCTTTACTGAGTAGCTTTACTCTGATACTTCAAATTTCTAATGCCATCTAATTCTGGATTCTGCCAGAATCAAATGGATCCCAGGAGGTTTAAAAAAAAAAAAAAAACAACCCACAAAACCCAACAGCACATAGCTGTCGGAAATGTAGGAAACATGACATTCTGACCTATGGGAGGGTGGGGCAGCCCCTAGATGGTTCTTCAAAACCAAAGTGTTTTTCCCTCAACAACAAAAAGATAAAGGCTTTATTATAGCCCCAAACACTGACTCTGCCAAAAAAAAGAACTCAAGAACAAATGCAGTAAGAAAAAAGCCAGTGGCAGTAAAGAAGACCACAAAGACAAGTGAGAAGTGGCCGCCTCCAGCAGCCATTTTGAAGTCAAATAGCTATAGTGAGTTCCTGGAGGAAAAATCTCTTCAGAATGTTACCCTACAGCAGAAGCAGTCTGTGTAGCTGAGGCTCCATTCAGGGGTGGGAGAGTGAGAAGGCCACTGCTCATCATTACCTCAACGAAGTATTCTGAGCAAATAATACACTGGAGCTCATTCTCTAGCACGTCATTCATGTGGCTAAGAACTTCCTCCTTCTGTGCTTGCACCTTCTCCTTCTCTTCCTGCAAAGACATACAACCCCACCTGTCATTCGGGAGAACTAACAAGAATGCAAAACAGGACAGAGCAGGATTAATAGTATGCAGTAGGATTTAGAAAGAATCTAAATTAAAAATTCACCCTGGCGTAGTAACACAAGAATAAAATTCTTGCCCCAAGGATTACTGCTTCTCAGAACTGCTTTCTAATATAGGGCACTGTCATCCTTTTTTTCCTTTCTCGACTTTATGAGTATGTATTGGTATTGCAGTTTTGGTCTCCTTCCCAAAAATAACCAAATGAGAAAAACTGAAGTCAGCATACCAATCCCGCCGACCATCCGAGGCCGGAACGAGACATTAGGTATTCTATAGCACACTGCAGTTCAGAGGGGATACAAAATCATCCTAAGCAGCCAAGAGCTCACTGGATAAGAAAGAAATGAGGAACAGTCCATAAAGGCAGGAAGCTTGAATTAGTGTATAAGGTCCTCTGTGTTCTCTGCAGATGTCTCTCCTACAAAATAAGGATAATATCCAAGGTGCCTGGAGGCAGGAGGCTGGAGAGATGGCCTGCTGAAGTATCTTCAGGCCTCATGCTCTGTGATGCTTGTTACTTCCCACTCCTGCTGTGCAATTTCCCTGTTACTTCCCCAAGAGACAGACTGCTTGTGGACACCCTTTTCAAGGAGGATCTAGATGTGCTCTCTTGAAGTCAACATTTCTTAAGTGCCCCTAGTGGGGAGAGGAAAAGCCAAAAGAGGGTATATTTGAGAGGTTATTTTTCATGTTTTATTTTCTCTTCTTATCAAAGCAAAGATTGTGAAACTAATCAGGACAGTGAAGAGGGAATAGACCTATTTAAAACTAGAGTCAAGTTCCTTGAAAACTTTTGAATTGCTGGATTTAAAAAATGTGGTGGCATCTTAGAGGCTGGGGAATAAAGTACTATGTGATTTAAATAGAGGATAGGATAGTAAACCAAGCAGAAAAAGAGTTCTCTCCTTTTTGTAATCTGCTCCAGATGTGTACCTGAGGAAGGGTGGGCTGAGACATGTAGTCAGACTCAGGCATTAATTTCCCATCAGAGGAAGCAAACTGGTGGCCTGTGGACTACATCCAGCCTATAGACTTATTTACTTAGTTTGGCATTCATGGTATCAAAAAACTGAACCTGTTACTACTACTTAAAAATTGGGATACTTCACATAAACATCTGGATTTCCATTTTCTATGGAAAACTCATATCTGACAACACTGGGCCTGTACTTCTGGTTGGCAACTGGCTGCTGCAGAGAAGAGCTGCCTCTTGGGGTATGGGTGAGGGTGGAATTCCGCCTCACAGCTCCCCACTGTGTTCTTACACCCAGGCCACTTTATTCACTTCTATTATCAGTCTGACTCCAGGGGGCATTTGAGTCTACAACCCCTAATTTAAGAGTGTCATTGATTTTATGTGAGAAATAACTACACAAATGCATCAAGATGAACTACTTTTTCTTTTGACTACACCCCCCCTTAGCCTATGTGAGTGAGACACTCTGAAGGAGCCATCTACCACAGACAATGGACTAGACTGCAGAATGTATCATTCCCAGCATTTCGCATCTGAATGAGGGGAGGAAACAGATGTTGTCTTACAGGCAGAACCTTCTACAGGCCTAAATAATTTTATAGATTATTTCCCTTGAGGCAGGGAATAGCCATACCTCTCCCTTCATTCACCAAAGCAATCCTTACACTGTTGAAAATGCTGAGTTGCATGTACCAACCAAATTCTAAACCTTCTTCTTTCCAGTACCTTGGTCTGCTCCAATTCTTTGTCCTTGGCTTGAATGATTGCTTCAAAGTTCTTCTTGCTGCGATTTAGCTCTTCCATCAGTGACCGATACTGCAGAAACACAGCAGATACACACTCAAGATGCACGGCACTATATTGTTCCTTTTAGCCACCAGGCCTGTCCCTCCCTCTGTCGGCAGCTTTGGTTCAAGAGATTAAGGGATTGGGCAATTTCAAAATAATGTTTTTGTTTCTCCAAGACATACCAGTTAAATGCTGCCTTTTTTTTTTTTTTTTTTTTCAGGGAAAGGAGCAGACAGGGAGGGAAGCCATCAAATCTATTAATCCCTCTGGAAATAACCCAATCTTCATGGTCATCCAAAGCAACTCAAGAACTTCCAGAGAGTCTGACTTTGTGGGTTTGGCTTGGGGCCCAGGGATGTTCATTAAAAAAAAAATTTTTATTGGTATAGTTGATTTCCAATGTTGTGTTACCTTCTGCTATACAGCAAAGTGAATCAGTTATACATATATATGCAATGTGCATTTTTTAAAAAGCCACCCAAGTGACTCTGGGAACCAATGCTGAAGAACTAGTAACTAACTCTAAGGCTACCCATCACTAGAAGCAGCTTTTAAGAAATAATTAGGGATATACAGGATTCAGGAAAACTAGATAACTGTTTTCATTGAAATGAAAAAAAAAGACCTTTAATCTATTTACTCTATAATATAATCACATACTATGTGCTGATAAGGCAACACTGCCTGAACCCTGCCTTGATATTCTGGAAACTGGCATGCCCAAGAGCTAATGGCTCATTTACCATGACTCACTGCCTACATCAAATATCAAGAAGTTCCATTTCTATGAAACCTAATTTCTGAGCTCCCTAATGGTTAAGTATAGATTATATTTTAAATTTCATTTCAGATCCTTTTTTAAAGAAGGTGGTTAAGTATTCTGAAAAGATATCACTCAAAGAAACACATTTTAAAATGCATGGGCTCAAAAAAAAAAAAAAGTCAGTGATATCAGAAGTCCTTAGTGTTCACCTTGACTACTAATTAGATGACTGTGCCTTACCTTTCTCATCTATAAAATGGGAAAACAGGTGCCCCTCCTACATCGGGGTTAGTAAGAAAAAACAAAGACATACATGAGAGCACTCAGGAAAGTTTTAAAACCTCTATGTAAAGGCAAGTTGTTATAATTATAGGTCTGGAAAAAGAAAAAGAACAGCTTCAGAAGGACCATTAAGTGAAACAAAGAACCAGCGAGTTTCATTTGAGGGTGGTGAGCCCCCAGGCATGTCAGAGAACCATGGCCTGACAGTATCCCACGTTGGGTTAATGAAGGGGGACGGCCAAGCGCCTTATGCTGAACGACAGGTTCTCCAGTCTGTCTCAGAAGAGTGTAAGGCGTTGGGGGTGCAGGGTTCTTAATGATCCCTCAAGGATTTTCAAGAGCAGAACCTTCCTCTTTTCCAACTTCAAAATGATATCTGAATATTAATTTAATAATTCTCTAAATGGGAAACATGCCCACCCTCCCAACCTAGAAAATACATAAGCTTAGAAAATAAAATTCCAGAAAGATTGAGTTTTTCACCTAATTCTTTCCAAGACTGTTTGTGAACCCAAGGAAATCAAAGTGGGCAAACTCCCAAGCATGCAGGAATATGTGACTGTTAGCACTGTAAGAAGGTTGACAGACAGGTAAGCAATAAAAGAACCAAATTCGAAACAAATTCTAACCCAACAGCTCATTTTTCTCAAGAAGATACGAACGCTAACCTCCTGACTTAAACTACTAATCGTCACACATAACTGATAGAAGACAAAGCAGGTTTTTAAGATGCAAAAGAACTCATTAAAAAATAAACAGAGCAAGGTACTAAAGTTAAATTAAGTAAGTAACAGGCAATCTTTTAGGATAATTTTATTCCTGTGAGTCTTGCCTGTTTAGTAAATTGATGTTTCAGTGGCTGGTAAACTGCAAATTCTCAACCTAACCTAAGATGCATAATTGGAACATTCTTGAATGGTTTCAGAATGGCTTCAGCTCAGGAATAGTGAGGTAATGGAGGCGTTGCAGGCCCTGGTGGCCAAGTCACGGCTCGCAATTTCCCTCTGCTGCCCTCACCTTTCTGAATGTGTGCAGCCATTCTCCCAGAGAGCCTCCTAATTGCTACAGGCTCTGTTTCATCTTCACTAGAGCATCTCATGCTCAGATGAAGATGTAAGCTTTCATGCTGAGGTCTGGCATGTCTGTGAGGTTCCAAATCTCAGACCTGATGCTGTGAGCTGCTGCCACCTGCTCTGTCTACAGCCTGGAGGTGCTGCAGAGGGGTGTGCTAAGTAGCAGAGGCTGCCAGTGGGCACATGAAGCCTGGCTGCCCCCACTCTCGCCCACTATAATCTCAGGACAACAGCAAACATAAGTTACCTCCTGCAGAGCCTGGGCCAGCTGCTGCTTCAGGTCCTCTTCGCCTTCCTCTTTCTCCAAACCCTGAAAAGCCAAAAACAAAATGGAAGGCTTCCCTGTAGAAAGGGGGGAAAGGGGCAAAATACAGTAACAAGCAGAGCTGACCTGCTAGCAGGGGCATCTGGAAACAACAGGGGGCAAGGAGGGAGTGGAAAATCTCCCATTTTACTTTAAGCTGTTGGCAGTAAGGGACTTAAGCAGAGTTAAACTGATCAAACACTGCACATCTCAGGGCTGCCACCCTCAAGTCACCACTCAGGGTATTCTGGAGCAGCTCTGGATTAATACTCCAAGTCCCCTTCACTGGCTAATGCTATGACTCTCAAAAGGATGGAAACAGAGTTTCCGCATCACCAAGTATCTAAACTGAAACACAATCTCCTGGGCTGGCACTCACAGCCCTGCCATGTCTCTTTCCTCGGTTCTGGCCAAGGAGGGACTCTGTCTCTCCCTCTGCATCTTTCCCACCTCTGGCCCATAAGCTGTTCCTCCTCCGCCTGCTTTGGCTGTATTTCCTCCAGGGGCCCCTCGAGTGTGGGTGTCTTCCACATCATCACTCCCCTACATCCAGCACCCTCCACGAGAACCTCTGGGTCCTTCCCGCCTTAAGAATTACTTACCCGCTTAATACACCAACTGGAAATTGTTCTCTAAATCTACAGACTTTTGAAACTACTGTGATTATTTTCTGTGTATCTTGTCTCAACAAGATCTATTCCTTTACGACAAAAACCATTTAAGCATCTTTATAACCACCCAGACCCAAGTACAGTGCCAGGTAACCTGGGTGCTCAAAAAAAATTCTGTGTGGGAATTCCCTGGCCGCCCAATTGTTGGACTCTCACTGCTGAAGACCTGGGTTCAATCCCTGGTCAGGGAACTAAGATCCCACAAGCTGCGCAGTGCACCCACTCCACCCCACCCCTCAAAAAATCTGTGTGTAACAAGGGTTTAATGAGCTTCTGAGCAAGCAGCGGATAAATTCCTAGGGCTTGGTACAGAGGAAAATGCAGCTAGTAATAAAGGAATAGATACACCTCACTATGAGCAATTTATATATGACCCTCTCATTCCTAGAGAAATTCCATAAACAAGTCCTTTTTGCCTTTCTTTACCCTGTTAGTATGGAAAAAGATTTGACAGCTAGCTACATCTTGAAGCATGTCCAGGGCAGCCACAAATATTAATTAACAGTAACTCTTGTTATTGAACATATTAGCCTTTAAAGAGAGTTCTGCTCTGGTGAAGGTGTCATACACTAAATATGTAGAGATAAACCTCCCTCTATTAATTTCAAGAACCAGTCCAGGCTGGAAAAGGGCAGCAAAAAAAGTACACATAAACAAGCAATGTATACCCTGAGAAAGACCCACTTAATCCATGGCCTTTGCTAAGACCATCAGTTCAAGGGGATAGGAGAGCTTAGATGAAATCTATAAATTGTTCAGAAATAAGCCAACACAAGTGGTTGTTTCTTACCCTGAGTAAAGTAAAGGAAAGATAAAAGCTTATTCACTTCAATCCTGATTGGCCCTTCTTAGTTCTAAGTCAACAATGGGGAATTCTTGACATTCAGTCTTACCTGAGGAAGTGGGTGGGAGTAAATCAGGTGGTTCTGGCCAGATGGGAACTGACATTTTCAGCAGAACCAGGATCAGCCCTAGCCGAGAAGCTCTGTGCAAGAGCTGATCATCTAAACAAATGACTCAGGGATGCAGACACATTTACTCTCACCTTGACACAGCTAAGACAGTCATTTCATCTACTGAAGAGGTAGGCATCCTGTGGAAGGTAGCACTCAACCCAACATCTGAGTGATGGTGTGTCTGCCCCCTCCCATGCTGGCTACTCAGGACAGAAATAAAACATTTTTGCCTTTCTAGCCTCACACTTCCTAGGTTAGCTACAAAGCTAACAAGTAACAGGCAAATCAAGGGCAGGGTAACCAGCTGACCTCTACCTGCCTTGGGTACAGGAATTTGGCTTTGAACTCAGGGCAGAGGAAGATTACACATGAAAACAACTAATACTTTTACTGGAGTGTACTATTTGGGGGTATCTTGACCTTCATCCAGCCTCTCTCTAAATTCACCTCAGCTCTGAGATGCCTCAGCTTTTACAATCTCATGTATCTGGTTCTGCCAGTCCCCTTATCCCATGTTGACAACCCAACTCTGGCTCCTGATCTGATCGTCATGCAGACCTCAAAGTCTTCTGATCACAATACATCTCTTGTCCCTGGCACTATGGTCCCTGATCTAGAAACAGAGAGCTCTGGTCACAGGCTCACAAAGGGTCTGCCCACCCCAAAGGGCATCCTGTCCTTCCCTCCTGCGTGGTACCTGGAGATGCTGCTGCTCTTCCTGGATGGTCTTCTCCAGCTGCTCCACTCTGGCCTGCTGTTGGGCCTGCTCTGCACACAGCTGCGACTGTAAATCCTGCAGTTCCCGCTCCATTTTCACAATCTTCTTTGAGCTCCCTTTTCTGGTCAGCTTTTTCACATTCAGAACAGCTACCTGTTTTTCCTGCATCTGTGTTTTCAGCATTAGGATCCTGGACATGGTTACCTTAAACAGCTCTAAGTTGCTCTGAGATGCTGAAGGATTTGAGGCTTTCTTCTTCTTACAATGAAGCTCTGTAACTTTTGCAGGGCCTGGGTTAACATGAGCCCCTGTGGTCTTCCCACTTGGCTCAAAAGAAGTCAACTTAGGATCCAAATATTCAGAAGGCTGACTGGCCACTTTACCCTTCCCGTGTGACTTCACTGGCTGACCAGGTTCACAAGACAATTTACTTATTTTGGATTTCAAATTTGAGGGGCCTTCAGCTCCAGAACCCTCTAATTCATCCAAACTAAATTTCCTTTTAGTTCTCAAGCCCTTATTTTTTTCCATCATCTGGTCACTTTTGGGGAAAAGACAAGGATAAATCCTCTCCCAGTCTTCTTCGGTAACTTCATATTCATACTCTGCATTCTCCTTATTATCCAGAGGTACCCCAAGCTGGATGTGATCTCCTTTATGGATAGAATAGACCTTTAAAGGTTCTAGACGTTTTCTGTTCAGCCAGACACCATTTAGACTCTGGGGAAAGGGAAAGAAAGACAAAATAAGCTTCATGATTTTCCTCCTCTTAATTTTTCTGCTGCTGCTGCAAAACCTTCTGTCTTTTTAGGAAGAAAACCCTTGAGAATAAATAGAAAAGAAAGGTTCATAAACCACCATTCTTAGAAACAGGATTCTTCAAATAGTGCTTTGGTTTATTACCTATATGACGTTCATGTCTTCAGAGAACTGCCTGTATAACAGGCAAGAATCACCTTATTACTGGAGGATGAATTTACTCAAATAAATGCAGTAGCATTAAAAGAAACTGAAATCAAATAGCTCTACTGACATAAACTAGGGGCATAGGGCCAAGACTAGAAAACTGCTATTAGTAAAGTCAGTAGCATTCTAATGATGAGGTTCCAAGAAAGTCATGCAGGCACTATCTCTGGATGTGTGTGACCCCTGAGCACATTGATGAATTGAAAAACACTTCCTAGAACTCATAAATTAAGAAAGAAAGTACCAACACCTAGCACTGTGGTCAAATTGAAGGTGGGATCTGACCCAAATAACAACCCCAGAGAGGAGACCCAGGTTCAATCCCTGGGTCAGGAAGATCCCCTGGAGAAGGGAATAGTTATCTACTCCAGTATTCTTGCCTGGAGAATTCCATGGACAGAGGAGCCTGGCAGGCTACAGTTCATGGGGTCGCAAAGAGTTGGACATGACTGAGCAACTAACACTTTCACTTTCGATGGGTAACAGAACATAGAGGTTAAGAGCCAGAGCTCTGGATCTATACAAACTTAGGTTCATAGCTCAAATGAACCACCTTGGGCTTCCTACTTGCATGGCCTTCAGCAATTTACTCTTTGTATATCAGTTTTGTCTATAAAATAGTACAGTTCCTACCTCATACTGCTCCTGTGAGGAATGACTGAGATAATTCATGCAAAACACTTAGCACAGTGACTCGCATACAACAAATGATCAATATTTACTTCTGTGGTTTAAATCATAGTGTGGAGATTAAGAGCATGGACCCTGAAGTCAGACTGCCTGGGTTTGTAATCTGGCTCCATTACTTAATGGTTGCATGACTCAGGCAAGTTTCTTAACTTCTCTAGGCCCCAGTTGCTACATCTATCAAGTGGAAGATAATAAGTCTCCCTCATGGTGTTTGTGTGGATTTAATGAGATAACATATGTAATATAATTAGAAAAAGTACCTGGCACATGGTAAGCATTATGTAAGGGTATATGCAAGGGCTCACTACTATTTTCTGGCTCAGCTGATTTACCAACAAGCACTTCAACCCTATGTTCAGCATCTTGCAAGGTAAACATACTGAGTGCAAAAGCAGAAGATATGAAAACAACTTTTAGCAGCTGACTCTGGAAAGAAAAACATATTTAAGGGCATATTTAAGCAAATGTGGGATCACATAGAACAGCCTATCAATGCAAAAGAATATCATGTAGAGCTGAGTTAGCTAAGAGATGCTAAGTGGGGATGACAGGTCCTAAAATAGACTTGAAGCAAATGCAGGATTTAAAGTTTAAAGAGGCAAGTGGGCATTTTAACCCATATCAAGGACTTAACTTTGGGAGACAGGCCGGAGATGAAATTCACATCTGGACTGGGACTAAAGGTTATATTCATTCAACAAAGGAGAGGAATGGAGACCAGAAGAAGAGTCAATTTAAAATTATACACAGGAAACAGCTTCAAGGAAAGCAGTAGGACACAGGGGGCCACCTAATGCCAACATTTAAGAAAAACTCAAAGGCAAAGTCAAGGTTAATAAATAAAGAGGTTACAGGAGTAGCCTAAGATGAGAGAAAGCAAGGATTCCCTAAAAAGCGGGGGCAAACTTTTTAAGACCTTTGGCAGCCCTCCACTAGATCCTCTGCATTAACCTGCCTCCTTCAAAGCCCTTTAGGTCTGAAAAATAAGCTTTCAAAAATTTCCGATCACATTTTATCCTTGGATCCCTCTGTTTACCCATTAATCACTCCTTGGTGACACCTAGTGGTATAATTTGGACCAAAGGCCCAAATTGGGTTCGTTCACAAAGCGACTATAGAAAAGATGAAAACACCATGGTTATATAGGATCAAGTGCTGCCCAGGATATGATCTCAAATACAATGGTTTAAATAAATCAAACTCCTGTCAACACTTTCTTGATGCTGGTTTTCGTAATCACCAGTATGAACAATGTCAGCAGCAGCAAAGTAATAACCAAAGAAAAGCCTGCCCAATGTCTGAGTCATCAATGGAATAAGAGTAGAATAATCCTCAGCCCCTTAAATGCTAATTACTTCACTTGATGCTCAATCTCTGTCTAGAGTTTTAATCAGTTGTTGAGAACAGTGGAAACCCAAAAGCCAATGTTTCTGTGCAGTTCCCTAGATGATTTATGTAGCTCATAAATGGTTCTCAGCCCTAACCCTATAGAGTGAGATCACCTGGAAATGTTTAGAACAAATAGCAGTGCCTGAGTCTCATCCTCAGACTGAATTAATTGGTCTGAGATGGGTACTAGGCATCAGGATTTTTAAAGCCAGGTTTAGATGCAAACACCGTGTAGAATCGTATCAAGACACAAGGCACCCTTGCAGTCAACCCTTCACCCATTCCCAGGCATCTATCTACTCCTCTGGTCTCTACACAGGTCTGCCTTTTCCAACTGTTGTATAAATGGAGTAATACACAGTATGTACCCTTTGGAGTCTGGCTTCTTTTGCTTAGCATGATGATTCTGAGATGTGTCCACTTGGTTGCACTACAGTAGTCTGGTATTTTTATTGCTGAGTAGTACTCCAGAGTACGGGAGTACCAGCTTGTTTCTCCATTCCCTAGTTGTTTCCTCCAGTTTTTGGTGATTATGAATAAAGCCACTAGAAACATTTAGGTACAAATTTTTATGAGAACATAAGTCCCTATTAATTTGGGGTAAATACCTAGAAATAGAATCACCGGTTAAGTGATTAACTGTTTAACTGTAAGAAACTGCCAAACTGTTTTTCAAAGTGGTGGTTCTATTTCATTTCTTCACTTGCAGTGTTTAAGAGTTCCAGTTACTCTGCATGCTCATCAGCACTTGGTAATGCATTATTTTAGCATTTCTAATAGGTGTACCAGTCAATATTTTAAAAAATTCTTTATTAGAACATAGCTACAAACATAAAAGGGTATAAATCATAAATGTACAACTATATGAATATCACAAAGTGAACATTTCAGTGTAACTACAAGGTTTAAAAAAAAAAANTTTCAAAAATTTCCGATCACATTTTATCCTTGGATCCCTCTGTTTACCCATTAATCACTCCTTGGTGACACCTAGTGGTATAATTTGGACCAAAGGCCCAAATTGGGTTCGTTCACAAAGCGACTATAGAAAAGATGAAAACACCATGGTTATATAGGATCAAGTGCTGCCCAGGATATGATCTCAAATACAATGGTTTAAATAAATCAAACTCCTGTCAACACTTTCTTGATGCTGGTTTTCGTAATCACCAGTATGAACAATGTCAGCAGCAGCAAAGTAATAACCAAAGAAAAGCCTGCCCAATGTCTGAGTCATCAATGGAATAAGAGTAGAATAATCCTCAGCCCCTTAAATGCTAATTACTTCACTTGATGCTCAATCTCTGTCTAGAGTTTTAATCAGTTGTTGAGAACAGTGGAAACCCAAAAGCCAATGTTTCTGTGCAGTTCCCTAGATGATTTATGTAGCTCATAAATGGTTCTCAGCCCTAACCCTATAGAGTGAGATCACCTGGAAATGTTTAGAACAAATAGCAGTGCCTGAGTCTCATCCTCAGACTGAATTAATTGGTCTGAGATGGGTACTAGGCATCAGGATTTTTAAAGCCAGGTTTAGATGCAAACACCGTGTAGAATCGTATCAAGACACAAGGCACCCTTGCAGTCAACCCTTCACCCATTCCCAGGCATCTATCTACTCCTCTGGTCTCTACACAGGTCTGCCTTTTCCAACTGTTGTATAAATGGAGTAATACACAGTATGTACCCTTTGGAGTCTGGCTTCTTTTGCTTAGCATGATGATTCTGAGATGTGTCCACTTGGTTGCACTACAGTAGTCTGGTATTTTTATTGCTGAGTAGTACTCCAGAGTACGGGCGTACCAGCTTGTTTCTCCATTCCCTAGTTGTTTCCTCCAGTTTTTGGTGATTATGAATAAAGCCACTAGAAACATTTAGGTACAAATTTTTATGAGAACATAAGTCCCTATTAATTTGGGGTAAATACCTAGAAATAGAATCACCGGTTAAGTGATTAACTGTTTAACTGTAAGAAACTGCCAAACTGTTTTTCAAAGTGGTGGTTCTATTTCATTTCTTCACTTGCAGTGTTTAAGAGTTCCAGTTACTCTGCATGCTCATCAGCACTTGGTAATGCATTATTTTAGCATTTCTAATAGGTGTACCAGTCAATATTTTAAAAAATTCTTTATTAGAACATAGCTACAAACATAAAAGGGTATAAATCATAAATGTACAACTATATGAATATCACAAAGTGAACATTTCAGTGTAACTACAAGGTTTAAAAAAAAAAAAAATCCCACATTATCTGCACCCCAGAAACATCCTTATGCCTCCTCCTAGCCCACTAACCACGTCCCTTGCTCCCTGCCATAAGGTGACTACTAGCCTGGCTTAACATCACACATTAGCTTTGCCTGGTTTTGAATATTATATAAATGGCATTCAGTTCAGTTCAGTCGCTCAGTCATGTCTGACTCTTTGCAACCCCATGAACTGCAGCACACCAGGCCTCCCTATCCATTACCAACTCTGGGAGTCCACCCAAACCCATGTCCATTGAGTCGGTGATGCCATCCAACCATCGCATGTGCTCTGCATATAAGTTAAATAAGCAGGTGACAATATACAGCCTTGACGTACTCCTTTCCATATTTGGAACCAGTCTATTGTTCCACGTCTGGTTCAAACTGTTGCTTCTTGACCGGCATACAGATTTCTCAAGAGGCAAGTCAGGTGGTCTGATATTCCCATCTCTTTCAGAATTTTCCACAGTTTGTTGTGATCGACACGGTCAAAGGCTTTAAGCTTAGTCAATAAAGCAGATGTTTTCTGGAACTCTCCTGCATCAAAAAATTGCTTTTTCAATGATCCAATGGATATTGGCAATTTGATCTCTGGTTTCGCTGCCTTTTCTAAATCCAGCTTGAACATCTGGAAGTTCACGGTTCACATACTGTTGAAGCCTGGCTTAGAGAATTTTGAGTATTACTTCGCTGGCATGTGAGATGAGTGCAATCGTGCAGTAGTTTGAACACTCTTTGGCATTGCCCTTCTTTGGGATTAGAATGAAAACTGACCTTTTCCAGTCCTGTGGCCACTGTTGAGTTTTCCAGATTTGCTGGCATATTGAGTGCAGCACTTTAATAACATCATCTTTTAGTATATGAAATAAGCTCAACTGGGATTCCATTACCTCCACTAGCTTTGTTCATAGTAAATGCTTCCTAAAGCCCACTTGACTTCGCATTCCAGGATGTCTGGCTCTAGACGAGTGATCACACCATCGTGGTTATCTAGGTCTTGAAGATATTTTTTGTATAGAAAGAGCAAGACCTAGCTGAGCAAGATCCAGTTTTTCCCACTGCCAGTCCCTCCCATGAGGAAGCTTACACAAGCCTTCAGCCTCATCCACCAGAGGGCAGACAGAAGAAAGAAGAACCACAATCCCACAGAGACTAGAATGAAAATCACATCACAGAAAGTTAATCAGAATGAAAAAAAGCAGAGGGCTATGCTCCAGATGAAGGGACAAAACCTCAGAAAAACAACTAAATGAAGTGGAGATTAGGCAACCTTCCAGAAAAAGAATTCATAAGTGTGATAGTGAAGATCATCCAGGACGTTGGAAAAGGAAAAGATGAGATGCAAGTAATATTTACCAAAGATCTAGAAAAACTAAAAAAACAAGCAAACAAAGATGAACAACACATTAGAAGAAATCAACAGCAGAATAACTGAGGCAGAAGAATGGGTAAGTGACCTAGTGGTCACTTACAGATGTCTCACATCCATAAGACAGAATGGTGGAAATCACTGCTGCAGAACAGAATATAGAAAGAAGAATGAAGAAAAATGAAGGCAGCCTAAGAGACCTCTGAAAATGAAAAGTGAAACTGTTAGTTGCTCAGAGACCCCTGGGACAACATTAAATGTAACAACATTTGCATTATAGAGATCCCAGAAAGAGAGAGAGAGAAAAGACCCAAAAAAATATTTTAAAAGATAATAGCTGAAAATTTCCCTAACATGGGAAAGGAAATAGTCAACCAAGGCCAGGAAACATAAAGAGTCCCAGGCAGGATAAATCCAAAGAGTAACACACCAAGACACATAGTAATCAAAACTGACAAAAAATAAAGATAAAGATAAAATGTTAAAAAGCAACAAGAGAAAAATGACAACTAACAGACAAGGGAACTCCCCATCAGGTTATCAGCGGATTTTCTCAAAGAAACCCTATGAGCCAGAAGGGAATGGAATGATATATTTAAAGTGGTGAAAAGGAAGAACCTATAACCAAGAATACTCTACCCAGCCATACTCTTTCTTGTTCAGGGAAAACCTAAAACCAAGAATAATACTTTACCCAGCAAGACTCTCGTTCAGATTTGACAGAGAAAGCAAAAGCTTTCCAGAGAAGCAAAAGTTAAAGAGAATTCAGCATGACCAAACCAGCTTTATTTGCAACAAATGGTAAATGAACTTCTCCGGGCAAGAAACACAAGACAGGGAAAAGACCTACACAAAATTAACTTGAAACAATTAAGAAAATGGTAATAGGATCATACATATTGAAAATTACCTTAAATGTAAATGAATTAAATGCACCAACCAAAAGACACAGACTAGCTGAGCAGATGAAAACATGTGCATGTACGCACTTCCACTTATCACATCACTCTGCTTGACCCCCCCTAAGTTGTATGTAATTATTTTATATTGTTAGGTTAATCATGTTGTCATTGTGACTTGCGACTGTAATTATCTTTTATTTTTTGTCTGGCTATTGATTGTGAAAACTGATATCTTCTACTTTGTGAAAAAGAAAAGGACAGTGAAGCAAACAAAAGTGAAAATGACAGGGCCCCTCAAAATATTCATGTTCACCATTTTGTAATATCCATCACAGCTTTACTCCACAATCTGAAGAGGAGAAAATATAAAACAAACATCTTTTCCCAAGGGGAAAAAAAAAGAATATTCCATAGTTTATTTATCCATTCTATTGTTGAAAGATATTTGGGTTGCTTCCCTGGGAGTGAGAGTGTGTGAGAGTGTGTGTATGTGTGTGAGAGTGTGTGTGTGAGAGTGTGTGTGTGTGTCAGAACTTCCCAGATGGCTCAGTGGTAAAGAATCCACCTCCTAATGCAGGAGACACGGGTTCAATCTATGGGACAGGAGATCCCCTGGAGAAGGAAATGGCAACCCACTCCAGTCTTGCATGGGAAATCCCACGGACAGAGGAGCCTGGGAGCTGCAATCCATGGAGTCACAAGAGTAGAACATGACTTAGCACTACACAACAACAACAATGTATGTATATACACACATATATATACACAACTTTAATAAATAATGACAATTTTCCAAAGTAGTTGTACCTATTTACATTTCTATCAAAAGATTACTTGGCTCCATATCCGTGTAAATATATGGCATCATTAAAATGTAATTATAGTTACTCTGACGACAGGGTGTGTCGTGGTATTCCAGCAAGTATTTCACAGATCATTAATGAAGCTGAACAATGTTTCATGGATACTGAACAATCGGACAGAATCTTCTGTGAAGTGCCTGGTTCTTGCCCATTTTTAAAACTGGGTTATCTTTCTTTTTCTTATTGATTTGGAGTTCTGTATACATCCAGTGGCTCAGATGGTAAAGAATCCACCTGCAATGCAGGAGACCTGGGTTTGACCCCTGGGTTGGGAAGATCCCCTGGAGGAGGGCATAGCAGCCCACTTCAATATTCTTGCCTGGAGAACCCCCATGAACAGAAGGGCCTAGTGGTCTGCAGTCCATGGGGTTGCAAGGAGTTGGACACAACTGAGCAACTAAGCATACGTGCGCACGCACACACACACACCCATCCAAGTACAAGCCCTTCACTTGGATCTTCCACTTTGAACATGCTTTCACTCTCTCAATGATATATTTTGGTGAATGGAAATTCTTAATTTTAATGTGATATTATCAGTATTTTTAAAAAGTATCCCATGTATGGGCAAAATTTGAAACAGTTGAGAACCACTGCTCTAGCTGCTGGGAGGTGGAAAGCTGCATTGCCCCAAGCAGCAAGGTTTGTTCAACTCGTGTCCCCAGAAGGGGTTAAACTAGACCATTGCTAAGGTCCCCTTTTCAGTGCCAATTCCTATTCTGTTCACAGTGCCTTGCCAAGAGTGCCGAACCAATTTACTTAGCATTTATGCTCTCCTTCAACACCATGCCAACTCAACTTAATCCTAGTGCAGGAAGATACTTTCTCCAACAGCTTAAATCTAGCAGTTTTATGCATGCAAAATGAGGCTGCTGGGCAGGCCAGCAGGATACCTGTGATACTATGAATTATAATCAGAAATATATATTTGGTATTCATCCCTATTTCTAGCACAAAGTTTCTAAAACCCTTGAAATTTCCTAAGTGGTAAGAGAGATCAAGGTATCCTTTGTTATGTTAATGAAGACTTTGGGAATGCCCCAGGGTCACCTACGAGGTCTGGCTGCCAGGGGAACCAATTCAGTGACTAGAGGGCTGGAACTCAGTCTATCTTAGTTAACATCAGATTTCAGTCCCAGCCCTCAAACCCTGGGAGGTGAGAGGGGCGAGAAGTTGATCATCCCTGGCCAGTAATTCAATCAACTACACATATGTGATAAAGTCTCCATAAAAGCCCAAAAGGATGGAGTTTGATGGAAGCTCTGTGTCTTTTCCCATATACAAACCTAAAGGAAATGAGTCCTGAATATTCATGGAAAGACTGATGCTGAAGCTCCAATACTTTGGCCACCTGATGCAAAGAACTGACTCACTGGAAAAGACTCTTGATGCTGGGAAAGATTGAAGGCAGGAGGGAGAAGGTGATGACAGAGGAAGAGATGGCTGGATGGCATCACTGACTCAATGGACATGAGTTTGAGCAAGCTCCAGGAGCTGGTGATGGACAGGGAAGCCTGGCATGCTGCAGTCCATGGGGTCACAAAGAGTCGGACACAACTGAGTGATTGAATTGAACTGATGTATCTTTTTTCATGAGGATGTTCACCTGTATCCCCGACCATATCCTTCTACAATAAACCGGTAAATTTAAGAAAATGTATTCCTGAGTTGTGAATCACCCTGAAGCTGATTAATTAAATCCAAAATGGGAGGTGGCCATGGGAACCTCTGATTTAGCCAGTCAGCCAGAAGTACAGGTTAAAACCTGGACTTGCAACTGGCACCCAAAATTCAAGGACAGGGTCCTTGGAACCTCCAACGTATAGCCAGTCAGAAGCACAGATGCTAACCTGGGGTTGTGACTGATATCTGAAGTAGAAAGCAGTTTTGTGGGACTAAGCCCTCTATCTGTAGAATCCGATGCTATCTCAGGTAGACAGATGGGGAGTGGGGAGGGAACTCCCCCACACCTGTTGGAATTGGTCTCAGAATCATCTTAATACCCTTCCTACTAACAGGTTATCTTTAAAATCCTTTCAACCAGAGCAGTGCAAAGTGGTGTCAAAAGACATTTCACACTTCCTAATCCTTAACTGGTTATAGTAGAATTTCTCTCACGTCACAATCTATATTTTCACTGTATCTGCACTTTAGGTACAAATTTCACATAACCAACCACTTTAGGTACTTCCTAACTGCTGGGTCTATACATTATTTCAACTTCCTTAGTATTTGTGGTTTTCAAATTTGTTTCAAGCAAAAAAAAAAAAAAAAGTTAAGGAAATCTTCCTTAGAGCACTAATACACGAAACATGTTAAAAGTGAGGGAAGGGGTTTGCCTGATGGAAAGGAGAGGGAAAGAGAAGGATCAAGTGTAGTCAGCTCAGCTCCTCCTGTTCCCCATGCCCTGAATCACAGGTGAACCCTCGAATCTTCATCAGATCCCCAAGGTCTCTGGACCCTTGACTCACAAGAGACCACATTCCCTGCTAACTTAGTCTAGTTTCTGGAACAGGAGGACCTATTGCCCCAACCCAGGAGTTCCTTTGCTGCTCAGCTGCTACCTCATGCTGCACTCTTTTGTGACCACGTGGCCTGTAGCCCCCAGGCTCCTCAGTCCGTGGGATTTCCCAGGCAAGAATACTGGAATGGGTTGCCATTTCCTTCTCCAGGGGATTTTCCTGACCCAGGGATTGAACCCTCATCTCCTGCATTGGCAGGTGGATTCTTTACCAATGAGCCACCAAGGAAGCCCAGATGTTCCTTACAAAGTAATTTATTTTGGCATAATCTAACCTTTGGCAGCATAGAGAAGTAGTCATCTCTGGGCAAGACAAGTACGTAGCTATGGTAGAAGATATATTTTTTAATTTTGTACCATGTATTACCTTTGGGGAGGAAAAAAACCCTAACCTAAAAATAAACAGGCAGGAGGGAGATTCAAGAGGGAGGGGATATACATATACCTATAGATTCACACTGATATGGCAGAAACCAACACAATACCGTAAAGCAATTATCCTCCAATTAAAAATAAATAAAATTTTTAAAAAATCCAATAAAAGTAACTACGCTTCTGTGGATTACTGTACCTTGTTGTCCATAATTGTCCACTGGCCCTCAGCATTCTGCTTCAAAATACAGTGGTTTCGGGAAATCATCAGAGGGCAGATTTTTGATACCAACTGGTATGTAACACCAAATCCTCGCCCTACAGTCACCTAGGAAGATAATAACAAGAGACACAATCAGCCACTGCACTGGAAAATGAGGTCCTTTACCATCTTGTCAACCAGCAGTATTCACAAGTCTCGACTTATGAAACCAGACTCCCACGAAACACAAACAGATCATTGGCCATCTCCTCCTTCATTTGCCACTGGAGCCACTGAGTAGAAAAAGGCAAAAAGCTGTGATGAGATAGTTGAACAGTTAGCCATGGAGTGTTAAGGTTGGTGAAAGTGAAAGTGAAGTCTGGCTCTTTGCGACCCCACGGACTGTAGCCTGTCAGGCTCCTCCGTCCATGGGATTTTCCAGGCAGGAGTGCTGGAGTGGATTGCCATTTCCTTCTCTAGGGGACATTCCCGATCCAGGAATCGAACCCGAGTCTCCCGCATTGCAGGCAGACGCTTTACCATGGGAGCCAAATGAGAGTCAATTCCTAGGCAGGCTGATCAGAAATTGGGGTCCCCAAGGAAGAGAAAGGGGTCTGGGGCTCTTGAAGCAGAGACAGGGGTCTAGGGTTCTCAAGGAGGAGGAAAGGACAAACTTTTTCCCTTTACATTCCTTAGTCTTAGTCACATAAAACATTTTTTCCTTTAAGCCCAGAACTGATGATTACACAACAAACTCAGTTTTAATTCTGTACTAAGGATTATATAACAACAATGTATCCTGCTTGAGATCAGTTTCTCCTTCCTAAAAATCTTCTGGCTAATCCTGTTATCTTAAAATGTAAATTATGGGAATAGGTCTAGTAAGATGTTTACAACCTTGAGACATTCTTTTGATTTATTACAATAACTAGTTTAAAAGTATATAACTCCCTTGTTAACACTCGGGAAAGGGGGTTCTCCATCCCCCCCTGATGTCTACATCAGAAGCTTTCCTGTCCCTTTTTACTTTAATAAATCTGCTGTACAAAAGCTCTTGAGTGATCAAACCTGGTCTCTGGTCCTGAACTTAAATCTTCGGATTCTGAAAGGCCATTCATAGGATGGAAGATTCCTTTCTACACACCCCCATCAACTAGTCTTAAACACTGCCAAGAACTATAGCTTCTATACAAGACAGTCTCTCCAGTTTTTTAATGGCTCTAACTTGGCCTCTTTCTTCCTAGAAATTCCATTCTTTGGCCCAGGCTCTGCTCTGGGCACCACCAGAAAAATCTCCAATCCCCCCTTTTCACATGGCAGCTATGAAGTATCTATCGAATCTTCCCTTTTCTTGACCCTGTGTTTCCAATTACTTCGATGTAACTCCATGGCATAGGTTTGAGTCTTTCTGCCATCCTATGGGTCTGTGAAGAAACCCCTGGTTTATTTTTATTCCTAGATGCCACATCAAGAAAAATAAACCTAATTTTTATTACACAGCCAGATGCAAGTATCACTTTCCCAGTCCTAGATATTATCACTAGAGCATATAAAATGCATTGGCTTTCATAGCAGATATATTGCACTGTCAATGTATCCTTAGGCTTAGGAATAATTAGATTTCTTGGTCTAATCTTCCCCTGAAAGAAAGAAGGAAAGTTGAGCACCAAAGAACTGATACTTTTGAACTGTGGTATTGGAGAAGACTCAAGAGTCCCTTGGACTGCAAGAAGACCAAACCAGTCAATCCTCAAGGAAATCAGTCCTTTAGGAAATATTCATGGAAGGACTGATGCTGAAGCTGAAACTCCAATACAATACTTTGGCCACCTGATTCGAAGAACTGACTCATTGGAAAAGACCTTGATGCTGGAAAAGATTGAAGGCAGGAGGAGAGGGGGATGACAGAGGATGAGATGGTTGGATGGCATCACTGACATAATGGACCAGAGTCTGAGCAAGCTCCAGGAGTTGGTGATGGACAGGGAAGCCTGGCATGCTGCAGTCCATGGGGTCAAAAAGAGTTGGCTGAGTGACTGAACTGAACCCTCCCCTAAGAATTTTTATGCTAAATCATGTCTCTTCTATCCTATATTTGACTAGTTGGATTCCAGTGCAGGACTAATTGATTCCTATTAAATTTCATCTTGTTAGTTCAGCCTATCATGAGCTTGTCAAGACCTTTCTAAATTTTTCATCTGCCATCAGACATACTCAGTATCTCTTCCAGCTTTGAGTCACCCATCAAATTGATATGATGCCCTCTGTACCTTCATTCAAGACACAGATAAAAAAAAATTAAAATAAGCTGCAACCAAAGGCAAAGCTCTCAGGACAGCCTAGTAAACATTCTACCACACAATTCAGCGATCACCTTCAACAGTTATGAAATGAAAGTTGCTCAGTCGTGTCCGACTCTTTGTGATCCCATGGACTATACAGTCCATGGAATTCTCCAGGCCAGAATACTGGAGTGTGTAGCCATTCCCTTCTCCAGGGAATCTTCCCAACCAAGGGATCGAACCCAGGTCTCCTGCATTGCAGGCGGCTTCTTTACCAGCTGAGCCATCCCTGGTGGCTCAAGAGGGTAAAGTGTCTGCCTGCAGTGCAGGAGACCTGGGTTCGATCCCTGAATGGGGAAGATCCTCTAGAGAAGGAAATGGCAACACACTCCACTACTCTTACCTGGAAAACCCCATGGATGGAGAAGCCTGGTAGGCTACAGTCCATAGAGTCGCAAAGAGTCAGACAAGACTGAGCAACTTCACTTTCAACAGTTATAGTTCAACCAAAAGATGAAAAAGTCCTTATTTTCCATTTTATCCATAAGGACAGGTTGCAATGAAGTCCCAGTTCACATCTAACATATTTTTTTGACAAACCAGTCAAGTTCATAAAAACCCTGTGAAGGAAGGAAATTAGATTCTTCTGGAATCCAGATAGCAGAATTTGCTTTTTCTTCTTGGTACACAAGTCACCTCTTTAATGATCTATAACCCCAACCTTACCTGGGAATATTAAACCAAATAGTCTGTGGTTTTCTAAAAGGTGCCCCTTTTATTCCTTTTGAAATTCTTTCAAAATCATGCCTGTCCTCAGTCCCTCAAAAACCACCACAGCTCTTTGCCCCAATCTATTCCTCCCCACAAACTCTTATCTCAGTAACTCACCCTACCACCCAACCCACTGCTTACCCTTAAACCCAGGAGCCATCCATGTCCCTCATCCGGACCCACATTCAAATCATCAGCAAAATCTACTGGCTGTAATTCACATATGCCCTAAATCTATTCACTTCTATCAGTGGCCACTATCTTAATCCAAACCACACTGCTTCCTCTAGTTATGCTGTTTTTGCTCCTGTGCTAGCCCCCATTCTTTACACAGTAACTAGAGTAGTAATATAAAAGCCTTAAACCAGGTCTTCCCTTTCTTAAAATTCTCTAATAATCCAAACCTCCTTCCACAGTCTCTAAGGCTCTCAATGTCCTAACTCCCTCTATCTCTTCAGTTTATCTCACATCATGGTTAGAAACACTGACTTCTACCTGAGGGTATTTTCACCTGTCTCCTCAGATTAGAACATTCTTCTTTCAAATATCTGCATGGGCTCCTTCCATCTTTCAAGTTTTAGCTCCTCAGAGGCCTAACTCTGATTACCTGATCTAAAGTTGCTGCCTGCTCCTTCCCTCGCCATTGCATCCCTTCACATTATTATTAGCATGTGCTTACCACAATCCAAAATTACCTTGCTTGTTTCACTTATTTTTGTCTACTTTTATTTATTTTTCTAAATTTATATTTAGAATTTAAATTTCATGATCAGGGACCTTATCCATCTTGTGTACCACAGTATTTCTGTACTCCTTAGAGCCTCTTTCTGCTCAGTAAATATTTGTGAATAAGTGGAATAAAGAGATCTTGCTTACGAGTCCTCCTGGATTCCAGGAGACGGGTGTTTTTTAGGTCAGAAGTTGGAAAATGGGTTATTACCACTGGAAACTACAAATCTGACTTGTTTGCCTTTAAAATGTAGTGATCATCTCAACCAAAATCCTGAGTCTGAAGCTTCTAAATGCTTTGATAGTTTGCCAGAAATTAATTATAGATGTTCCTCTGAACACACATATCCTTTAAAAATGGAATGTTAAGGATTTGTCTGTCATCCATATTCAGTAAGAATTTCCATTTAGGTAGCTTTATTTCTAGCAAGAAAGTATTCAATATTCCACTTTAATATTTGAGGCGAGACAGACTGCCATTATGGGTAGCCTGGAGAAAATAATACAAAAAAGGGAATGAGTGCTTTTTCTGAAATTGCCTATGAACTCTGAATCCAGGAAAGGAAGGAAACACTTTTTTGTCTTTCCCTTCACTATCTGGTCCGAGAATATACCCTGATATACTGATAATTCATCTACACCATGGTTAGAGTCTGCATGAGCTTATCTGAATATCCATCATCATTCATAACATAAAACTAAATTTCCCAAGGGAACTGAATGCCAACAAACTATCAACTAATGGCTATGGGTTGTTTCCATTTACAAAGCTGTGCCAGCCTCTTCACTTACTGACAGTATTAGTCTACAAGTTAATCCTGTCCTTACCCACCTTTACTAATACTTTCCTCCTAGGCATGACTCCTGCCTGTGTGTATGCTAAGCTGCTTCAGTCGTGTCTGACTCTGCAACCCTATGGGCTGTAGCCTACCAGGCTCCTCTGTCCTTGGGATTCTCCAGTAAGAATACTGGCATGGGTTGCCATGCCCTTCTCCAGGGGATCTCCTTGACCCAGGGATCAAACCAGCGTCTCCTATGACTCCTGCATTGCAGGCAGATACCACTGAGCCACCAGAGAAGCCCAGCCATGACTGCTACTGTATCCCAAATGACCATCAACTCCTCTTGGATGATCCTTTCCCTTTTAACAACCCTCTTAGGGCTTCCCTGATGGCTCAGCTAATAAAGAATCTGCCTGTAATGTGGGAAACCTGGGTTCAATCCCTGGGTTGGGAAGATCCCCTGAAGAAGGGAATGGCTACCACTCCAGTATTCTGGCCTGGAGAATTCCATATGGGGTCACAAAGAGTTGAACACGACTGAGTGACTTTCACTTTCACTAGGGCAAAGAGCTTCGTGAAAACCAAATACAAGAGAAGAAAAAAAGAAAAATGAAGACACTATGGTTTTCCCCGAAGGCATAAATATTTATAGGGCCTGGGAACTAGCTAATTTGCAATAAATCTATGTTTTTCTACCAAGCTCTCTGGACTGGTTTAAGAAATTTAAAGACACCCATTCAAGCAGACAATTTGCTATAGTATTTCCTTCAGTGAAATGAGAGGAACTTTCATTATTATAGCTGAGACTGTGGGGGAACTGGGAAGGCAAGAAACTGACCTTACTTTGCTGTTGTAACTAAATGGTATCAGTATACCTCCTAAAATCTTGTGTGCACCATCCTGTGCTATGGTTTGGGGACTGTTACAATTAGCAAGACATCATGTCTTGGCTTTGACTCAAGCTCTGCTCATACAATGCATGCTGTGTAAGAACCATTTCCTAAGATCCGACCCTACAGACAGCCAGGCCTATGAGAAGAGCCCCATTAGAGGTAGCCTCACAAAAAATTATCCAGTAGTTTAAAATATGTATAGGAGCACTTTATAGTCCCCTTGCCCTTGCTAAAGAGGCTTTAACTCTTTATAGTCCCCTTGCCCTTGCTGCAGAGGCTTTTAACTCTTTCCACCTGCACCCTCCCCAAGACTCTCAGTGCTACCAAGCTATTCAGAAGCAATGAATTAATACATCGCAACTGAAATTTTTTTTTTTATGGGGGTGGGGAAGAGTTGGGTGGGCTGTGCAGCATGTGGAATCTTAGTTTCCCAACCAGGGATGGAACCTGTGTCCCATGCATTTGAAGGGCAGAGTGTTAACCACTGGACAGTCAAGTAAGTCCCCATGGCAACTGAATCTTAAAAAATGAATTAACATGACTATTAAATTCCTTATAGGGTTGTATGTGGGTATGGTACATGTGCAGGGCTTGCAATAAGTGATGTATGTGAAAGTTTGGCCCTACAGAAAATAAGGTATAGTTACTATCATGCAGGTATTAGTATCGTCATTTGTTAAACTTCCCCAAAGTAGGGAGACTTCCTTGGTGGTCCAGTGATTAAGAATCTGCCTTGCAATGCAGGGGATGTGGGTTCAATCCCTGGTAGGGGAACTAAGATCCCACACGCTGTGGAGCAACTAAGCCTGCACACCACAACTACTGAGCCCACATGCCACGATGAAAGATCCTGCATGATGCAGTGAAGATCCTGCATGCCATAACTAAGATCAAATAAATAAATGAATTAATTTAAAAAAAAACCTTCCCCAAAGTATATGCTTTTGGAAAGGGCCATGCAGGGAAGGTCAATGCTCTCAAACTGAAAGAAAGCCTAATGTGGACTTTCAGGCACTGATAACAGGGAAGAGAGAGAGATCTGGGGGCACAGGTATCTTTCAAGTGTTCTTCAATTCACAGCATACAAGTAATCCTTTATAATCACCAAATCTAGCAACATTTAAGGCTGAACTTGAATCCCTCCTCTGACTGTTCTTAGGATATTGTTGTTCAGTCGCTAAATCATGTCTGACTCTTTGAGACCCCATGAACTACAGCGTGCCAGGCGTCCCTGTCCTTCAGTATCTTCTGGAATTTGCTCAAACTCATATCGACTGAGTCGGTAATGCTATCCAACCATCTCATCCTCTGTTGCTCCTCCTCCTGCTCTCAATCTTTCCCAGCATCAAGGTCTTTTCTAAGGAGTCAGTTCTTTCGCATCAGATGGTCAAAGTATTGGAGCTTCAGCATCAGTCCTTCTAATGAATATTCAGGGTTGATTTCCTTTAGGATTCACTGGTTTGATCTTGCAGTCTAAGGGACTCTCAAGAGTCTTCTCGGAGAAGGCAATGGCAACCCACTCCAGTACTCTTGCCTGGAAAATCCCATGGACAGAGGAGCCTGGTAGGCTGTAGTAAATGGGGTTGCTAAGTGTCAGACATGACTTGCGACTTCATTTTCACTTTTCAGTTTCACGCATTGAAGAGGGAAATAGCAACCCACTCCAGTGTTTTTGCCTGGAGAATCCCAGGGAGGGCAGAGCCTGGTGGGCTGCCGTCTATGGGGTCGCACAGAGCTGGACACGACTGAAGCAGCTTAGCAGCAGCAGCAGCAAGAATCTTCTCCAGCACAATTTGAAAGCATCAATTCTATGGCTCTCAGACTACTTTATGATCCAACTCTCACATCTGTACATGACTACTGGAAAAACCAGAGCTTTAATTATATGGACTTTTCTGGCAAAGTGATGTCCCTGCTTTTTAATACGTTGTCTAGGTTTGTCACAGCTTTCTTTCCAAGGAGCAAGTGTCTTTCAATTTCACGATTGCAGTCACAATCCACAGTGATTTTGGAGCCCAAGAAAATAAAATGTGTTACTGTGTCCACTTTATCTCCATCTACTTGCCATGAAGTGATGGGACTGGACGCCACGATCTTAGTTTTTTGAATGCTGAGTTTTAAGCCAGTTTTTTCACTCTCCTCTTCACTTTCATCAAAAGGCTCTTTAGTTCTTCACTTTTTGCCATTAGAATGGTATCATCTGCATATCTGAGGTTACTTCTCCTAGCAAACTTGATTCTAGCTTGTGATTCATCCAGCCCAGGATTTTGCATGATGTACTCTGCATATTAGTTAAATAAGCAAAGTGATGATATACAGATATACAGCCTTGATGTACTACTTTCCCAATTTTGAATCAGTCTGTTGTTTCATGTCAGGTTCTAACTGTTGCTTCTTGACCTGTACACAGGATTCTCAAGAGACAGGTAAGGTGGTCTGCTATTTCCATCTCTTTAAGAATTTCCCACAGATCCACACAGTCAAAGACTTTAGTATAGTCAATGAATCAGAAGTAGATGTTTTTCTGGAATTCCCTTGTTTTCTCTGTGATCCAACAGATGCTGGAAATTTGATCTCTTGTTCCTCTGCTTTTTCTAAATTTACCTGGTACATCTGGAATTTCTCAGTTCATGTACTGCTGAAGGATTTTGAGCATTACCTTGCTAGCATGTGAAATGAGTGCAACTGTACAGTAGTTTGAACATTCTCTGGCATTGTCCTTTGGGACTGGAATGAAGACTAACTTTTTCCAGTCCTGTGGCAGCTGCTGACTTTTCCAAATTTGCTAACGTATTGAGTGCAGCACTTTTACAATATCATCTCTTAGGATTTGAAATAGCTCAGCTGGAACTCTGTCACCTCTACTGGCTTTGTTTGTAGTAATGCTCCTAATGGCCACTTGACTTCACACTCCAGGATGTCTGGCTTTAGGTTAGTGACCACACCGTTGTGGTTATCTGGGTCATTAAGACCTTTTTTGTATAGCTCTTCTGTGTATTCTTGCCACCTCTTCTTAATCTCTTCTGTTAGATCCTTACTGTTTCTGTCCTTTATCATGCCCATCCGTGCATGAAATGTTCCCCTTGACATTTCCAATTTTCTGGAGGAGATCTCTAGTTCCAATTCTATTGTTTTACTCTATTTCTTTGCAATGATCACTTAAGAAGGCTTTCTTATCTCTCCTTGCTATTCTCTGGAACTCCGCCTTCAGTTGGGTGTTTGTTTCCCTTTCTCCCTTGCCTTTTGGTTCTCTCCTTTTCTCACCTGTTTGTAAAGCCTTCTCAGACAACCGTGCTGCCTTCTTTTCCTTAATACTAAATAAACCACAGCTTGGCACTTGATTAGCCTCTGCATGGATGTTCTCAAACTGCTTCATTGTATAAAATTCTCCTTTCCCCATTCAAGCAGTGAACTCTTTGAGAGTAGAACTAATTTATCCCTCTTACTATACCAAACAATGTAGGTACTCAATAAATACTGAACCGAGACTGAACCGAGATTACCTAACTTACAGGAAAAATTTAATTAAACATACAAAATTACCTAAAGACTTCTTTGCCCTTCACACAACTGTTTCCAAAACCAAAACAGTTCCCAGTCACCCCAAAAATGGTCCCTGATCTAGCCATCCTTTCCAAGTAGACTGCATTCTCTCTTCCCTCTCTTCCATCATCCTCTGTAAAACCACCACCCCAGTCCTAGCCGCCCTCAACTGAAACCGTGCCTCACCTCTCAAGTGTTGTTTTGCATTTATGACAGCATCAGAGAACGTC
This sequence comes from Oreotragus oreotragus, assembly GCA_006410675.1. NCBI lineage: Eukaryota > Metazoa > Chordata > Mammalia > Artiodactyla > Bovidae > Oreotragus > Oreotragus oreotragus. The sequence continues at coordinate 157,280 of SJYX01023730.1, forward strand.
ATAAACGGCCTCAAAATTCTCCTATTTCTGAAGCCCTACCCCAACCTAGAAGGTGCCAATGGGCAGTACCGAGACTCACAGGAGAATTGTGGCCCACATCAAAGCGCCAATTCTCATGAACTGATAAAGAAAAAGGCACTTTTACGTTAAAACCTGGGTATTTTAAGGGACACTACCCCAAACTCGCAATCATTTTCAAAATAAACTTGAGAAAGTTTCGTCTCTCAGCAGTCCTCTGAGCTTCCCCCTCAGATCCCGGGCGGCTCCGTGACTCTCGGAAGACCGGGCAGCTCCGCCTCCCAGTTCCGCCACCCGAGCGGGCGCCGTCGCGCTCCGTGAGACTCACAGTCGCCTCCTTTCCCCTTGAAACCCCAGCAGTCCTCACAGCCTCTACGCTCACCTCTCGCTCTGCCCCTCGACCAGGCTCCTTCCCGCAACCCAGACACCTGGCCCAGCTCGGCCCTCGGGCCTAGGGCGCTGTCCAAGGGGCCATATTTTCTCCCGCACGGCCCTACTTCCCCCGGACACCTCTCACCTGAGACACCTCTCACCTGAGACAGCCCCCGCCCCCCCGCCGCCGCCCCCAAACCGCTCGCACCAGGCGCCTTTCTCCGTTCCCTGCTCCAGGACCCACCCCTCACCGCTCTCCTCTACTTCTCCCACCTACTCCTTCCGGTTCATCCCTCCCGCCCGGACACAAGGCCGCCCTGGGACCCCGGCCTCCTCCAACCCCCTTCCCTTGCCTCACGAAGACCCCTCCCCCTCACCTCGTTGCCATCCTCCAGCAGCAGCCACTCGGCGTTCATCCCTACTCGCCGCAAGCACCAGCTCCGTTCACCTGCGCGGCCTTCCGTGACCAGGGAGCCGGGATCCCCCATAGTCCACTCGGACCAAGGTCGCAGTCAGCACAAGGCGGGACCCTGACGTGGGTTCCCGCCGCCTCTCGGCTTCCTCGCGGGCGCCATACCTACACCACAGACAGAAGCAGTCGCTACGGGCTCACGATCGATGTGAATGTTCGCTTGGGCTCCGCCCCCAGCCCGCCCCGGCCAGCAAGCGGGAGTCACTGCGCCTGCGCGAGAGCAGGGCGCTTGGCGGCCAGTGGCCCAGGTCAGGTGGTCTAGGCCAGGTGAGGGTGATCTAGCCCAAGGTGTGGCATTTGCCCCCCCCCCCCCCCCCCCCCC
>SJYX01023730.1:159587-225175 GCA_006410675.1 Oreotragus oreotragus
CTCAGCTTTCTTCACAGTCTGACTCTCGCATCCATACATGACCACTGGAAAAACCATAGCCTTGACTAGACGTTGGGGAATTAAGATCCTGCAAAAAAAAATAATAATAATAATCCTGCAAGCGTAGCCGGGCGACTCACCCTTCCCCTGCCACCCTCCCCACCCCCCCACCCCCCAGCAAGAAAAGTATAAAAAAAAAACTTAGACCTTATTAGGCAAATCTATCCAGGCAGAAAGCAGTTACCTGCTGCTAAGTGTGGAAGCCAGGGGGCTGAATGCAAATGGACTTCAGAGAATTTTCAGAGGTGATAGAATTGTTCTAAAACTGGATTGCGGTATACACCGGAACATAATATCGTACATCAGTTATATTTCCACTAAAAATAAGTAAATAAGTGAAAATGAAACTGGATTGTAGTGATGAGTAAAAATTTACTGCAAAATCCTTGAAGCATGCATTTCTGATGGATTTTTTAAAAACTGACATATAGTTGATTTACAATATTGTGTTAATTTCTTCTACACAGCAAAGTGACTCCGTTATACATATATATTCTTTCCCATTATGATTTATTACAGGATACTGAATATAGATTCCTGTGCTATACCCTAGGACCATGTGATTTATTCTATATATAGTAGTCTGCAGTTGCACATCCCAAACTTCTAATTTATCTCTCTCCCTCCCCTCCCCTTTGGTAACCATAAATTTGTTTTCTAAGTCTGTGAGTCTGTTTCGGACAGACTGAGCAACTTCACTTTCACTTTTCTCTTTCATGCATTGGAGAAGGGAATGGCAACCCACTCCAGTGTTCTTGCCTGGAGAATCCCAGGGATGGGGGAGCCTGGTGGGCTGCCGTCTCTGGGGTCACACAGAGTCGGACACGACTGAAGTGACTTAGCAGCAGCAGCAGCAGCAGAGTCTGTTTCTGTTTTGTAAACATTTGTGTGTTTTTTTTAGATTCCAATAAAAGTGATATCATATGGTATTTGTCTTTCTCTTTCTGACTTACTTCACTTAATATGATAATCTCTAGTTATGTTGCTGCAAGTGCCATTATTTCATTCTTTTTGTGCCTTAGTACTAGATTGCCAGGAGAAATATCAATAACCTCAGATATGCAGATGACACCACCCTTATGGCAGAAAGTGAAGAGGAACTAAAATGCCTCTTGATGAAAGTGAAAGAGGAGAGTGAAAAAGTTGGCTTATAGCTCAACATTCAGAAAACAAAGATCATGGCATCTGGTCCCATCACTTCATGGGAAATAGATGGGGAAANGAGGAACTAAAAAGCCTCTTGATGAAAGTGAAAGAGGAGAGTGAAAAAGTTGGCTTAAAGCTCAACATTCAGAAAACAAAGATCATGGCATCTGGTCCCATCACTTCATGGGAAATAGATGGGGAAATAGTGGAAACAGTATCAGACTTTACTTTTTTGGGCTCCAAAATCACTGCAGATGGTGATTGCAGCCAAGAAATTAAAAGACGCTTACTCCTTGGAAGAAAACTTATGACCAACCTAGATAGCATATTGAAAAGCAGAGACATTGCTTTGCCAACAAAGGTCCGTCTGGTCAAGGCTCTGGTTTTTCCAATGGTCAGGTATGGATGCGAGAGTTGGACTGTGAAGAAAGCTGAGGGCCAAAGAATTGATGCTTTTGAACTGTGGTGTTGGAGAAGACTCCTGAGAGTCCCTTGGACTGCAAGGAGAGCCAACCAGTCCATTCTAAAGGAGATCAGTCCTGGGTGTTCTTTGGAATGACTGATGCTAAAGCTGAAACTCCAGTACTTTGGCCACCTCATGGAAAGAGTTGACTCATTGGAAAAGACTCTGATGCTGGCAGGGATTGGGGGCAGGAGGAAAAGGGGACGACAGAGGATGAGATGGCTGGATGGCATCACCGACTCGATGGACGTGAGTTTGCGGGAACTCCAGGAGTTGGTGATGGACAGGGAGGCCTGGCGTGCTGCGATTCATGGGGTCGCAAAGAGTCGGACACGACTGAACGACTGAACTGAACTGAACTGAACTGAATATCCCATTGTATATGTATACCGCATCTTCTTTATCCACCAGTGGATGAATTTTATGGTGTGTGAATTATCCTCAACAAAGCTATTAATTAAAAAACAAACAACTTTAGACTCTTTCCTTTGATTCTCTGGTATAGTCTAGTAACTGCTCCCTACAGTAACTACGTCTGTTAATTACTCAATGTCCCCTTTTGTCTTTTAATTTTTCAGTATGTGGTTAACAATTTTCTTAAATTCTGTTGGCAGAAAATATATATACTAAATAATGAATCATACAAAATGAGATAGTAAATGGCTAACATTTATTGGCCTTTTATATAGTTCATGAGATTCTCATGGCAAGTATACTGGGGTGGTTTGCCTTTCACTCCTCCAGTGGATCATATTTTGTCAGAACTCTCCACTGTGACCCGTCCATCTTGGGTAGCCCTACACAGCATGGCTCATAGGTTCATTGAGTTATGGCAAGCCCCTTCACCATGATAAGGCAGTGAAGGGACTAGAGATCAAATTACCAACATTTGTTGGATCATAGAGAAAACTAGGGAATTCCAGAAAAACATCTACCTCTGTTTCATCAACTATGCTAAAGCCTTTGACTGTGTGGATCATAATAAACTGTGGAAAGTTCTCAAAGAGATGGGGATACCTGACCATGTTACATGTCTCCTGAGAAACCTGTATGTGGGTCAAGAAGCAACACTTAGAACCCTGTATGGAACAATTGATTGGTTCAAGATTGAGAAAGGAGTACAACAGGGCTGTCTGCTGTCACCCTGTTTGTTTAATCTATACACTGAGCACATCATGAGAAATGCTGGGCTGGATGAGTTAGAAGCTGGAATCAAGACAGGCAGGAGAAACATCAACAATCTCAGATATGTGGATGGTACCACTGTAATGAGAGAAAGTGAAGAGGAACTAAGGAGCCTCTTGATGGTGGAGGAGAGTGAAAGAGCTGGCTTACAACTAAATATTAAAAAAACGAAGATCATGGCGTCCGGCCCCATTACTTCATGGCAAATAGAGGGGGAAAAGGTGGAAGTAGTGACAGATTTCCTCTTCTTGGGTTCTAAAATCACTGTGGATAGTGACAGTAGCCATGAAATCGGAAGACAACTGCTTCTTAGCAGGAAGGCTATGACAAACCTAGACAGTGTGTTGAAAAGCAGAGACATTACTCTGCTGACAGAAGTCTGTATAGTCAAGGCTATGGTCTTCCCAGTGGTCACATACAGTTGTGAGAACTGGACCATAAAGAAGGCAGAATGCCAAAGATTTGATGCTTTCAAACTGCGTGCTGGAGAAGGCTCTTGAGAGTCTCTTGGACAGCAAGGAGATCAAACCAGTCAATCTTGAGGGAAATCAGACCTGAATACTTGTTGAAAGGACTGACTGACTGATGCTGATGCTGAAGCTCCAGTATTTTGGTCATCTGATGCAAACAGCCGACTCATTGGGAAAGCCCCTGATGCTGGGAAAGATTGAGAAGGAGAAGACTGAAGATGGCATCACAGGATGAGATGCCTAAATGGCATCACTGATGCAATGGACATGAACTTGGGCAAACTTCAGGAGATGGTGAGGGACAGGGAGGCCTGGTGTGCTGCAGTCCATGGGGTCACAAAGTGTCAGACAGGGCTGGGTGACTGAACAACAACAGTAATATTTATTGAAAGCTAAGTGTCAAGTACCAGGCAGCACCCTATGCACTTTATCCTGTTTGGTTCTCATAAACAATATAATGATGGTGGCTACAATTATACTTTCTACTTGAGGAATTATGAGAAAAGAGGCACACAGAGGCTTAATAATCTTCCCAGAGTAACAAATCACATAGTGGCGGGGGCTGCCGGTTCAGGTCTATTTCCAGAAACTAGTTTCCTAACTAGGTTGCAGTCCTAGCCTGGAACATTTTGTCTGTGTGCCTGCCTGTGAGTCAGGAAAATTGATGGGAGCTGCGCCTGCACTCATGGAGATGCCTCCCTAAGCTTTGGATGAGTGTCTGCCCCACCCCTCACCTTAGTGTTCTGTCCCAGGAGCAGCAAGTGCACCTGAAGGCCAGCCTGACATTTAGTTATCACGTCTCCTTAGGCTCTTCTTGGCTGTGACAGTTTCTTGGACTTTCCCTGTTTTTGATGAATTTGACAGTTTCAAGAAATATTAGCTAGGTATTTTGTAGGCTATTTCTCACCTGGGACTTGGCTGATATTTTTCTCATGATTAGATTGGGGTAATAGGTTTTGGGGGGGATGACCACAGGGATAAATTGCCGTTCTCATAGCACATTAAGGGAACATGCTATCAACGTGAATTATTACTATAGATGTTAATCTTGATCATCTGGCTGAGGTGGTGTTTGTCATGTTTCTCTACTGTGAAGTTACTCTTGCCCTTCTTTTCTATACCCATGTTCTTTGGAAGGAAATCATTGCAAAACCCACACATGCGTTGAGAGTTACGCTCCACTTCCTTAAGGGCATGGTATCCACATACATTACTTGGAATTCTTCTGCAAGAGAAATTTGTCTCTTCTCCCCCACTTATTTATCAAGTAATTTTTGACGTCAGTATGAACTCATGAATACTTATTTTATACTTTATGGTATAATCCAATACCACTTTGTTACTCAAACTGTTCCCACTTTGGCTGTTGAGAGCTCTTTCTATTGGCTACATTGTTCCTTTGGCATATTTCCATTATTGTGTTTTACTGAGCACTTGACTTCCTAGCGTAAGATGCTCTCAACCAGGCATGAGCCATTTCCCCAAGGAGCGCTGGTTCCTTTTATTGGAAAATGGTGTTAGAAACCAGGATCTAGGCTCCAGTTATGCTCATTGCTACAGGGATGTTCTTGCTTCTAGGTTCTCTCAATTGGCAGAGCAATGAGTATATGTCCTGGGAAGCCATACCTGTGAATACTAACCGTTTTATATCCATATGGGCTTCCCTGATAGCTCAGTTGGTAAAGAATCTGCCTGCAATTCAGGAGACCCTGGTTCGATTCCTGGGTCGGGAATATCCCCTGGAGAAGGGATGGGCTACCTACTCCAGTATTCTTGGGCTTTCCTTGTAGCTCAGCTGGTAAAGAATCTGCCTGCAATGTGGGAGACCTGGGTACAATCCATGGGTTGGGAAGATCCCCTGAGAAGGGAAAAGCTACGCACTCTAGTATTCTGGCCTGGAGAAGTCCATGGATTGTATAGTCCATGGAGTCGCAAAGAGTCAGACACGACTGAGCCACTTTCACTTATACCCATATATCAATGAATATGTATGAATGCAAGTATGTATGCTGTGTGTCTATGTAATAACCTATGTATATACATAAACATGTTTATAAACATAAACATACATATATATCTCCATCCGTGAGTTAAACATGTGTATACTGATGTCTTACAATGCTAATGCATTACTGCTGGATCATTCTTGCTTACCTGTGACCTTCCACTACTCCAAAAGTGAGAAGCCTGGCTCCCACCATTTGCCATCCATTTACTTAATCATCAGCTCCAGTATACATGTACAGTGGTTTCAAAATTGTTAACCCATACACCCTTGGAAAATGACTTTATCAGTTACACTATACAACTCACATGCAGGTCCTTTGCCTTTAGTCTCAAAGACTTAAATCATTTCCAAAGTTACTTAGGTCAGCACCGTTTTCCCCCACCCACTTCATACAGTTAGACTCTTTTGCCACCATCTGCATTCTATCTGATGGAGAAGGCAATGGCACCCCACTCCAGGACTCTTGCCTGGAAAATCCCATGGACAGAGGAGCCTGGTGGGCTGCTGTCTATGGGGTCGCACAGAGTAGGACATGACTGAGCGACTTCACTTTCACTTTTCACTTTCATGCATTGGAGAAGGAAATGGCAACCCATTCCACTGTTCTTGCCTGGAGAATCCCAGGGACGAGGGAGCCTGGTGGGCTGCCATCTATGGGGTCACACAGAGTCGGACACGACTGAAGTGACTTAGCAGCAGCAGCAGCAGCATTCTATCTGAAATCCCTGACCACCCAAATGATTTTTTAAATTTATATATATTCAAAGGTTCACTCTTTTGAATGCAAAGTGCTACAGGTTTTGGCAATGTCTAGTGTCATGCATAGCATCACAGAGAATAGTTTCATCACCCTAAAAAGATCCCCTTGTTTTATGCATTCAACCTTCTCCCACGCCTGCACCTTACTTGTCTTATTTAACAATATATCACAGCCATCGCTCCATAGCAGTATATGCATATAGTCCTCCTTCCCTTTGCAGATATGTGTTCCTCCACTGTGCTGATATACCACTGTTTATTGAACCAGTCCCTTACTGATAGACAGTTGGGTTCTTTTCAGTTCTTTCACCATCACAGATAGCCTTGCAATGAATCAGTAGGTACACTTTTGAGTACCTATTACATGATTTTTGTATATTATCTTCCTTGATTCTCATTTACCATCCTGCATCCATTTACCTGTGAGGAACCTGGGGATCCTGGGTTGCCCACGATCTCATTACCATGAGCTTCTTGAGGGGTTATGTCTTGTTTTCCATTGCATTCCTGGCATATTTATTGAATCAATGAGTGAAACTCTACTAATAAATGGCAGCACAGGGGACTGAAGCCAGGGCTGTGAGATTGGATTTATCTAGCCCCAAAGCTGCATTCATTACGGTCCAGCAGCAGTCTCTAAGGTGGGATGTCCATATCTCAGGGAGCGCACAAGACGGACCCATTTGCTTGTGGAAAGAATATATCAGAATATCTAATTAGGATTTTATCCTGTTCTTTTAAAACCACTTTGGGGACTTCCTGGTGGTCCAGTGGTTAAGAATCCATCTACCAATGCAGGGGACACAGGTTGTATCCCTGGGCTGGGAAGATCCCATAGTCATGGGGCAAGTAAAGCCCTGTGTCATAACTTCTGAGCCCACACTCTAGCCAGTGAGCTTCAACTACTGAAGCCGGTGCACCTAGGGTCTGTGCTCTGCAAAAAAGAGAAGCCACAGCAATAAGAAGCTTATGCACCATAACCAAGAGTAGCTCCCTCTTGCTGCAACTAGAGAAAGCTTGCACATACAGCAACAAAGACCCAGCACAGCCAGAAATAACCAAATATTTAAAATGTCCACTTTTGTGAATACTTTTTACTTACATAAAAGAACGTAGGGAATATGTGTAGACTTTACACGAATAAGTACATATTCATATGTCAGACTTCTCAAAGTCTGTATGCTCAGACTTTGTTCTGATGCTAAGAATGCATGATAAAAACACTTTGGAGTTACTCTCTTCTAAGATTTGAGGAATTTATTAACTCCACTTCTCCTGTGAAGTGAAAGTGAAAGTGGCTCAGTTGTGTCCAACTCTTTGTGACCCCATGGACTACAGTCCATGCAATTCTCCAGGCCAGAATACTGGAGTGGGTAGCTCTTCCCTTCTCCAGGGGATCTTCCCAATCCAGGGATTGAACCGAGGTCTTTCACATTGCAGGTGGATTCTTTACCAGCTGAGCTCTGGGAGAAGCTCCAGAATACTGGAGTGGGTAGCCTATCTCTTCTCCAGCGGATCTTCCCGACCCAGGAATCAAAACACCCTACAAATCACAAGATAGTCACCACAATAAGAATTATCTAGTCCAAAATGTCAATAGTGGTAAGGGTAAGAAATTTTGCCTTATACTCATCCCAAGAGGGAGAAATAAAGAGAGCAAGAGAGCAGGATGCAGATAAGGAAGTAGGGTGTTATCTATATCTGTGGATCTAACACCAGTCTCATTACATACACCCAGTTAATGCTAATTGAATGTTAGAGTTGGCAAAGGAGAGGTTTGGGGAGTAGGAAAGGAAAATGACAAGAAGAGGAAGCACAGGGCAGGAAGAAGAATGGGAAAAGGAGGGGAGAAATATGGAGAAAAATGCAGCAGATTGTTTTCCAAGATGATTGCAACAAGATCGCCCATGCCCTGCACTTTCACAACATGACCTTGGCATTCCTCACATTGCAAGATGGCATCTCTATTTCCTTCCCTTGAATCTGGTGGATATGTGACTCCAGCAGAAGTAATGCTACGCCATCAAAGGTGATGCAGCTTCCACCTGGCTTTTGGGATGCTCTTAGAATCCAGTCAACCGTGAGGAAGTGGAGAGTTCATCTGATAAGGCCACATGTACCTGTTCTGGCCAATAGACTGAGGTCCCAACTAATATGCTGGCCACAGGATTGAAGGTACCCCCTAGAGGATACCAGTCTTTGAGTCATTCTGCTGAGGCTTCAGACATCATGGTCAGTCAATCAGTTCAGTTAGTTCAGTCGCTCACTCGTGTCCAACTCTTTGCAACCCCATGGACTGCAGTACAACAGGCTTCCCTGTCCCTCACCAACTCCCAGAGCTTGCTCAAACTCATTTTCATTGAGTCAGTGATGCCATCCAACCATCTCATCCTCTGTCGACCCCTTCTCCTCCTGTCTTCAATCTTGTCCAGCATCAGGGTATTTGGCCAAAGTATTGGAGTTTCAGCTTCAACACCAGTCCTTCCAATGAACATTCAGGACTGATCTTCTTTAGGATGGACTGGTTGGATCTCCTTGCAGTCCAAGGGACCCTCAAGAGTCTTCTCCAACACCACAGTTCAAAAGCATCAATTCTTTGGTGCTCAGCCTTCTTTATAGTCCAACTCTCACATCCATGTGACTTCCCTGGTGGCTCAGATGGTAAAGCATAAGCCTGCAATGCGAGAGACCAGGGTTCGATTCTTGGGTCAGGAAGATCCCCTGGAGAAGGAAATAGCAACCCACTCCAGTACTCTTGCCTGGAAAACCCCATGGACGGAGGAACCTGGTAGGCTACAGTCCATGGGGTCGCAGAGTCAGACATGACCGAGCAACTTCACTTTCTTTCTTTTTTCTCACATCCATACATGACTACTGGAAAAACCATAGCCTTGATTAGACAGACCTTTGTTGGCAAAGTAATGTCTCTGCTTTTTAATAAGCTGTCTAGGTTGGTCATAGCTTTTCTTCCAAGGAGCAAGTGTCTTTAATTTCATGGCTGCAGTCACCATCTGCAGTAATCTTGGAGCCCAAGAAAATAAAGTCTGCCACTGTTTCCACTGTTTCTCCATCTATTGGCCATGAAGTGATGGGACCAGATGCCATGATCTTAGTTTTTTGAATGTTGAGTTTTAAGCCAGCTTTTTCACTCTCCTCTTTCACTTTCATCAAGAGGCTCTTTAGTTCCTCTTCACTTTCTGCCATAAGGGTGGTGTCATCTGCGTTTCTGAGGTTACTGATATTTTTCTCAGCAATCTTGATTCCAGCTTGTGCTTCATCCAGCCCGGAATTTCGCATGATGTACTCTGCATGTAAGTTAAATATGCAGGATGACAATATACAGCCTTGACATACTCTTTTCCCAATTTTGAACCAGTTTGTTTTTCCATGTCCAGTTCTAATTGTTGCTTCTTGACCTGCGTACAGATTTCTCAGGAGGCAGGTAAAGGGATCCAGTATTCCCTTNCTTTTTCACTCTCCTCTTTCACTTTCTTCAAGAGGCTTTTTAGTTCCTCTTCACTTTCTGCCATAAGGATGGTGTCATCTGCATATCTGAGGTTATTGATATTTCTCCCAGCAATCTTGATTCCAGCTTGTGCTTCATCCAGCCCGGCATTTCACAAAAGGTACTCTGCATAGAAGTTAAATAAGGAGGGTGACAATACCCAGCCCTGATGCCTTTCCCAATTTGGAATCAGTCCATTGTTCCATGTCCAGTTATAACTGTTGCTTCTTGTCCTGCACACAGATTTCTGAGGAGGCAGGTCAGGTGGTCTGGTATTCCCGTCTCTTGAAGAATTTTCTGCAGTTTGTTGTGAATCAAAAAAGCAGACGTAAATGTTTCTCTGGAACTCTCTTGCTTTTTCTATGACCTAATGGGTGTTGGCAATTTGATCTCTGGTTCCTCTGCCTTTTCTAAATCCAGCTTGAACATCTGGAAGTTCTCGGTTCACATACTGTTGAAGCCTGGCTTGGAGAATTTTGAGCATTACTTTGCCAGCATGTGAGATGAATGCAACTGTCCAGTGGTTTGAACATTCTTTGGCTTGTTTGAAGAAGGGCTTAAAACATGCAAAAACTGTAGAAGCACATACTACAAAGTAGTCAAAAGGTAGCTCATTTGTACTTGCTTAATCTCCCAGAAACCCACAGACTCATTTTCCCTAGTTTTTAGATCCTAGTTACTCTCCTGATTGGAGGCAGAAAAAGGCTGGATTTGTGGAGGCCAGTTAGGAAACTAATGTAATGGTTGAGATGAGAGATGATAGTGATCCAGACTAGAGTGAGAACAATGAAGAAAGAGAAAACAGTATTTATCAGAAGTATTATGAGGAGGTGACATATCTCACATAACTAATAACAGCCCTTTGCACAAGCTCACATTCTTTCCCTCATCTGAGTTCTACATAAAGTCTCACTAATGCCCACCATTGTTTCCTTGCCTCACTGTTTTTTTTTCTCCTTCTCCAGTGATCATGATTTTATTGCAAAACTACACAGGTACTTCATATGCAAAACAGGGTTTTTACTTGAACTTGTCTGTCTGCTTTGGGAAACTCTGGAAGGCGTGGATCTATTTTTCTGGCTCAACGTGTACATGTTCCTCTACATACTATGGGAGACAGATGACTATATAGAAATGTTGTCAAGTGTCCTACATACTTGAGTCTGAATGTTGCAAGGAGGAAGTCATAAGCTATAGCTCACATCTTTAAGAAGTATAGTAGCTCACACTGAATCAAAGTATTGTTAATGCCTTAAACAACAATACTGAACACTTTGTATAGCAATTCAGAGTATAAATCAAAGCATTTAATGGCTCTGTTGTTATTCAGTCACTAAGTCATGTCCAACTCTTTTGACCCCATGGACTGCAGGTCACCAGGCTCCCCTGTACTCCATTATCTCCCAGACTTTGCTCGAATTCACGTCTATTAAGTCATCTTGCTTCTCCAAAAAAACAGAAAGAGGAGAATGACTTTGTCACACAGGCTCCTTTGGGTTGAAAGAGTAAAATCTACCAGTAAATCTGGTAGGGAAAAGAAATAAACAAATATACACTGAACAATACTAGGTGTCATATACCATAATAGGCACTTTACAGTGTAAATGTATTATGGAATAACTGTGCAATCTGCAGCCAAACTGCCTCAGGATGAATTCTGGCTCAATCAATTGGTAGCTATAGCCTTCAGACATGTTACTTAATCTGTTTATATCCATTTTTTCATCTGCAAATGAGATAAGAGTACCTTTCTCTAGTAGGTGCTGTTATGCAAAGGACTTCATAAATATAATCACATTTGGCATATAATAAGCAATCAATGTTTTAATTGCTATTGACATCATCATCTAATTCTTATAAGGGTAGTATGAAGTAAAATAGTATTGTCACCTTACAAATGAAGAACATTGGAACACAAAGAGATTAATCAATTTGTCCCAAAATGACATAACTAGAAAATGGTGGAGTTGATATTCAAAATCAAGTCTTTTGGACTCCAAAGCCATGTTCTTTCAACTTTATCATGCTATTAAGAGACCCAGGAGCTCTACATGAAAATTTCTGCCACAGCTAAAACATTAAAGCACAACCTAGCCTTCTTAGGTTCTAAGTAAGGGGCTGTCACAGAATGGGCCCACATTTCCGGGTCGGTTCACCCTGTTCTAACTGTATGGGAGTGTCCCATATGGCTCAATGGTAAAAAATCCAGCTGCCAATGCAGGAGCCTCAGGAGACAAGCGTTCGATCCCTGGGTGGGGGAGATTCCCTGGAGGAGGAAATGGCAACCCACTCCAGTATTCTTGCCTGGAAAATCCTACAGACAGAGGAGCCTGGAGGGCTACAATCGGTGGGTCACAAGGAGTTAGACACAGCTGAGCACACATGCATGCTCAACTATATTTATTTTCCTTTCTTGTTCTGCCCACGCTATTCAAGACTGAGTAGAGTCTAATTATGTTTTCTGCCTATACATTTAGGACAGATGTCTGGAATTATTAATAACCCAGGGATTATATACCTCACATGGATTTCTTCTGAACCTGGTATAAAAAGACCAAAAAAAGTAAGATGAGAGGGGTGGATAGGATAAGAAATGAGACAATAAAGGGATAAGCATATTATTATATTATTGTTACTATGATATAATATTGATATAAATATTATACTAATCATAAGCATCTTATTTAATGATATAAAAGTAATCATAAGAACATAAACTGTTAATAGCAGTTGCCTCTGGGAAATGAGACTAAGCTGGGTAATTGTTTCTTTTTTCTTCTATACTCTTCTCTATATCATTTTTAGTTGTTTTTCTTTTTTAGTTATTTTTATGTTTCCTTGTTTGTTGTTTTGGCCAAGGGCAAGCATTCTTTCTATAATTTGGAAAGGAACTGGTTTAAATAAGCAAATAAAAAATAACATGGTGGAGATAGGTAGGTTAATAGATGACCATGTAGACACATGGACTAATGAATGGAAGGAAGGAGGGGAAAACAGAAGGAAGGATGGATGAATAAAGAATGGCTGTCCTACAAGGTAGAATACTGTGTAGACACTAAAAAGAGTAAGATAGGGATAAGCTCAAAGTATGTAGTTAGGAAAGGTGCACGAGCTTCTAGAACAGTATAAAAACAAAACTATGTTCCAGTATAGTTTAGATACAAATTAATATCCACTTGTTATCAAATATTCAAATGGACAGAAGTATATATAGTGAAGAGCATGCTTTCCTTTCTTATATCACCTTTCCACAAGCAACAGAGGTAACAGCTGCCAACTACTTAATGTCTACTACTTGGTGTCTGTATGTATCCATACAGACATCATTTTAAATATAACATAAAATTTTAAATTTATAATGAACATTTTTTTGTGTATATATGTATGTGTGCACATGTGTGTATGGGTGTACTATGTACATATGTCTGTAAGATAAATCCTAGGAATGTTGGATCAAAAGCTAAATGGATTTTATATTTTAAAAAATATTACCAAATATTCTACAATAAATCTAATAACAATTTATATTCCCACCAATAGCTTATGAGAGTTTTTTTTAACCTCACACTCTCAACCCACATTGACATATTTTCATTTATTTACATTTTCACTTATAAGTGAGATAGAACATCTTTTCACATATTTACTATATTTCCTTTTTCCTATCCATATCTTTTTTCATGGCCTTTGTCTTACTTTCCATTCATTTTTTAATGTTTTATAATAAAATTGTGTCTGTTTATTACATGTGTTGTAAATACATTTTCCAAAAGTGTTCTGAAAGTCAAAATTATTAACTGCCAAGTAGAATGAATTTTCATTCTAAAAATGAAAGTACTAAAACCCAGGTGTCTGAGACATTTTTCTGGAAGAAAAAAAAACACAGGAAGTCCTTTTGTGTGGAAAAGAAAAAGAAAAAAATGCAGTTTATGGAAACTGCCATCTTCAATATCACCGGCTATTTACACAGTGTTCTGACAATCATTAAACCGAGAGGATCTGCTGCAGGGATGGCACAGATACACATACAATGCATCAGTGCCTGCCAGAGAGCTGAACCACTTATAGTCCTCCAGTTGAGGACTTCTTTTGTTTCCCTTCTTCCTTTGCCATGAATGGACAGGAAGGTACTTGTTTGGTAAATTGTTCCAGCAACAAAAGAGTCCACATTTCTTATTTACAGTAAATGGCTAGCACCTGGAATCAGTCTGTTAGACAACAATGCTGTGAATGCAATAAACTGAATGGTAATTCAGCTCTATCCTGGCCCTTCATCCTTCAAAAGACTTAGCTATTTCTCACCTAGTTTCACAAGCATGCATCTGAACTGCCTTTTCCTCAAGTGCCTGTGTGAGCTAAATACTTCTCAAGACTGCCCCCTAAAAGATCCTGGCTAGTCTGGGTCAGTACAAATCCCGGGACTAGAATGGAGCTTGTCAAATCTATTGTGGGATAGGCCTCAATGGATAAGTTAATGGCCCCAGCCAATTGTATATGGGTAAATGTTTAATAACTAGCTCTCCAAGTGGATGGGAAGCTGTTTCCTATTCTTGTGGTGTTAATTTTCCCACTGTGGCTGATTTCAACCTACCAACATTATGTCATTCAACACAGTGTTAGGAAGAAATGTACATAGTCAGCTCTTACTAGCCAGACCAAGTGGTTCCAGCACTTAACTATCCTTAACTCTATATTATGTGTCTTGGGCTACTCCAGATGAAATCTGTCCATTGGAACCTGTGAATATTCAGACTGGGAGGACTTCCACCTAGCAGCCTGGGCAAAAGTCCTGGATGACAGACCATGACACCAAATGTCTAGAGTTCAAATAACTGCTTTTCACTTTAACCTATAAAAGTACAAAATATCACTGATAGATTATCACAAGCCATGGTTATTAAATACAGGAACATTACAATGTAAATCCAAGTTTCTAGACAAAGAAAGACAAAACACAAAAAATGCTTACACGTCTCAGTCAGACTGCAAGTTGTGACAATTTTGTGATCAGTATTTGACCTAGAGGCTACCATTAAGGAAAACAATGAGAGACCATGGGTGGAAATAGAATGCATAAGTCCAGGATCTTGTTTCCTTAAGAGATACAAAAAATAAGTCATTAAAATTTACGTTCTCATCTCATCAGAAGACATCTGCATATTATTCAGCTATATTTTTGTTCACTGACTAAATAGGTAAGGCACATTTTTGTGAGTTCTGCCTTTGAGATTCACTGATACTGCTAGCAACCTCAGACAAATTGAGCACAGCAGTGCTATCAGAACTGCAGTTAGATCCCATGCAGGCTAGTGAGACTTGCTCAGTAGCATAACCATTGACCAAAAGCCTCACTTGACCACTGTCCCTCAAAAGCACTGTGATGGTTCTCGGGGAAGTAAGGAGAGAGAAAAGTTCAAGTGCAAGCCCATCTACCAGTGAAAAAAGTCAGAGCCACATGATACTGATGGTTTAGCACCATTTCTATATACAAAAGTCATGTGTTAGTGACCCTAAGGGCAAAATAGCATTAGTTACTATAGCTTTCAGAAGAGCCAGGAAGCTGCCAGGGTTTACTACATTACTTGGAGAATCTTACAACCTAATCTGGGCAACTGCTCCAGAGTATGAGGCAAAGTTGAAGCAAACATTTTTATTTCTGTTCACATCTTAAATCACTATATATTTACAGTACCCTCTACTGTTCTGCAAAAATGTTACACCAAGACCAGGAGAGAGAAGAAAGTCAATACAGCTTCCAGAAAAGAATCATCAAAGACACATACTCAATATTGCAACCAGAGGAGAGTGAATATTATGAGGCAATCTGCTTATACTACTGAGTCCCTATTAAAGGAATTTCTTCAAAATATGTTTTCTAAGAAACTGAGGTGCAAATAAGCAGAGGTTGTTGTTCAGTCACTAAGTCCTGTCTGAGTCTTGGTGACCCCATGGACTGCAGCACGCCAGGCATTCCTGTCCTTCACTATTTCCTATAGTTTGCTCAAACTCATGTCCATTGAGTCAGTGATGTGATCTAACCATCTCAGCCTCTGCTTCCCCCTTCTCCTTTTGCCCTCAATCTTTCACAGCATCAGGATCTTTTCCAGTGAGTTGGCTCTTTGCATCAGGTGGCCAAAGTATTGGAGCTTCACCATCAGTCTTTCCAATGAACATTCAGGACTGATTTCCTTTAGGACTGACAGGATTGATCTCCTTGCTGTTCAAGGGACTCTCAAGAGTCTTCTCCAACACCACAGTTCAAAAGCATCAATTCTTTGGCACTCAGCCTTCTTTATGGTCCAACTCACATCCATACATGACTACTGGAAAAACCATAGCTTTAACTATATGGACTTTTGTCGGCGAAGTCACGTCTCTGCTTTTTAATATGCTGTGTAGGTTTCTCAAAGCTTTTCTTCCAAGGAGCAAGCATCTTTTAATTCCATGGGTGCCATCACAGACTACAGTGATTNTGGTCCAGCTCACATCCATACATGACTACTGGAAAAACCATAGCTTTAACTATATGGACTTTTGTCGGCGAAGTCATGTCTCTGCTTTTTAATATGTGTAGGTTTGTCAAAGCTTTTCTTCCAAGGAGCAAGCATCTTTTAATTCCATGGCTGCCATCACAGACTGCAGTGATTTTGGAGCCCAAGAAAATAAAATCTGTCACTTCTTCCACTTTTCCCCCATCTATTTGCCATGAAGTAAAGGGACCAGATGCCATAATCTTCGTTTTTTGAATGCTGAGTTTTAAGCCAGATTTTTCACTCTCCTCTTTCACTCTCATCAAGAGGTTCTTTTCTTTCTCTTCACTTTTTGCCATTAGAGTGGTATCATCTGCATATCTAAGGTTGTTGATATTCTCCAGGCAATCCTGATTCCAGCTTGTGCTTCCAGCATTTCTTATGATGTACTCGGCATAGAAGTTAAATAAGCAGGGTGACAATATACAGCCTTGACGTACTCCTTTCCAAATTTTGAACCAATCTGTTGTTCCATATCCAGTTGTAACTGTTGCGTCTTGACCTGCATACAGGTNCTGATTCCAGCTTGTGCTTCCAGCATTTCTTATGATGTACTCGGCATAGAAGTTAAATAAGCAGGGTGACAATATACAGCCTTGACGTACTCCTTTCCAAATTTTGAACCAATCTGTTGTTCCATATCCGGTTGTAACTGTTGCATCTTGACCTGCATACAGGTTTCTCAGGAGACAGGTAAGGTGGTCTGGTACTCTCATCTCTTTAAGAAATTTTCCAGTGTGTTGTGATTCACACAGTCACAGGCTTTAGCATAGTCAATGAAGCAGAAGTAGATGTTTTTCTCGAATTCCTTTGCTTTTTCTATGATCCAATAGATAAGCAGAAGACACCAAATTGAATCAAGACTTCTTGAATGAGATATGTCTCAGGAGCTCAAGATATTCTAAATGGTATCATTTCATTAGGTGAGCCTGCATAATGTTTGGCTCTAGGCCAGAGAGTCTTTATAATAGAAGAACTAAGGCATGACTAATGTAAGGAATTCCATAAGGCAGTTACAGTGGTGAGACAAATTAAAAACAACATAACCAAATACTTATCTTCTGAGTCACACTTCATCCATTGACATTGTATGGCAGAAATACTGAGTACTGTTCATAGTATGTCTTGCTAAAAGGTCATATATCACTTCCTTTTCTCTCTGTTCCCTTTCTTCTTCCATTTCTTCCATTTGACTGGCTAAAACTCATTCTAAAGGCAGAAAGTGAAGAAGAACTAAAGAGCCTCTTGATGAAAGTGAAAGAGGAGAGTGAAAAAGCTGGCTTAAAGCTCAACATTCAGAAAACGAAGATCATGGCACCCAGTCCAATCACTTCATGGTAAATAGATGGAGAAACGGTGGAAACAGTGGCAGACTTTATTTTCTTGGGCTCCAAAATTACTGCAGATGGTGACTGCAGCCATGAAATTAAAGACACTTGCTCCTTGGAAGAAAAGCTATGACCAACCTAGACAGCTTATTAAAAAGCAGAGACATTACTTTGCCAACAAAGGTCTGTCTAGTCAAGGCTGTGGTTTTCCCAGTAGTCATGTATGGATGTGAGAGATGGACTATAAAGAAAGCTGAGTGCTAGAGAATTGATGCTTTTGAACTGTGGTGGTGGAGAAGACTCCTGAGGGTCCCTAGGACTGCCAGGAGATCCAACCAGTCCATCCTAAAGGAAATCAGTCCTGAATGTTCATTGGAAGGACTGATGCTGAAGCTGAAACTCCAATAATTTGGTTACCTGATGAGAAGAACTGACTCGCTGGAAAAGACCCTGACACTGGGAAAGATTGAGGGCAGTGGGAGAAGGGGACAACAGAGGATGAGATAGTTGGATGGCATCACTGACTCAATGGACATGAGTTTGAGTAAACTCCGAGAGTTGGTGATGGACAGGGAGGCCTGGCATGCTGCAGTCCATGGGGTTGCAAAGAGTTGGACATGACTGAGTGACTGAACTGAACTGAACTGAGTGCAGTTGTGCAGTAGTTCTTTGGCATTGCCTTTCTTTGGGATTGGAACGAAAACTGACCTTTTCCAGTCCTGTGGCCACTGCTGAGTTTTCCAAATTTGCTGGCATATTGAGTGCAGCACTTTATCAGCATCATCTTTTAGGATATGAAATAAAAAGTGAAAGTGAAGTTGCTCAGTCGTGTCTGACTCTTTGCGGCCCCATGGACTGTAGCCCACCAGACTCCTCCATCCATGAAATTTTCCAGGCAAGAGTACTGGAGTGGGTTGCCATTTAAATAGCTCAGATGGAATTCCATCACTTCCACTAGCTTTGTTCATAGTGATGCTTCCTGAGGCCCATTTGACTTTGCATCCCAGGATGTCTGGCTCTAGGTGAGTAACCACACCATCGTGGTTATCTGGGTCATTAAGATCTTTTTTGTATAGCTCTTCTGTGTATTCTTGCCACCTCTTCTTAATACCTTCTGCTTCTGTTAGGTCTATACCATTTCTGTCCTTTACTGTGTCCATATTTGCATGAAATGTTCCCTTGCCATCTCTAAGTCTCTTGAAAAGACCTCACCTTTCCCATTCTATTGTTTTCCTCCTTTTGTTTGCATTGATCACTGAGGAAGGCTTTCTTATTTCTCTGCTATTCTTTGGAACTCTGCATTCAGATGGATATATCTTTCCTTTTCTCCTTTCCTTTAGTTCCTCTTCTTTTCTCAGCTATTTGTTTAAGACCTCCTCGGGCAACCATTTTGCCTTTCTTTTTCTTGGGGATGGTCTTGATCATGGCCTCCTGTACAATGTCACAAACCTCCGTACATAGTTCTTCAGGCACTCTATCAGATCTAATTCCTTGATTCTATTTCTCACTTCCACTGTATAATTGTAAGGGATTTGATTTGAGGTCATACCTGAATGGTCTAGTGGTTTTCCCTACTTTCTTCAATTTAAGTCTGAATTTGGCAATAAGGAGTTCATGATCTGAGCCACAGCCTGCTCCCAGTCTTGTTTTAGACATCATAGAGTATTTTTAAACCATCCCTGCCGTGCCCCATTTGAGTTCCTGACCTACAGAGTTTGTGAGCATAATCCAATGGTTGTGTTAAGCCATTTAGTTTTGGCATAGTTTGTTATACAGTTTAAAAAAATTGGAACAGGAAGGGTGTGTGAGGGCTACCTTAGAATTGTCTGCTTTATACAGGCTTCCCAGGTGGCACTAGTGGTAAAGAATCTGCCTGCAGGAGATGTAAGAGATACAGGTTCAATCCCTGGGTCCAAAAGATCCCCTGGAGGAGGGCACGGCAACCCACTCCAGTATTCTTGCCTGGAGAATCCCATGAACAGAGCAGCCTGGCAGGCTATGGTCCATTGAGTCACAGAGAGTCAGACATAACTGAAGAGACTTACCATACACACACTGCTTCATATACTAGTTAGGGTAATGCTTGCTGCTATAACATACAAACTCCAAATTTCAGTGGCTCTACACAATAAAGTTTATTTTTTACTCAAGTAATTATTCAGTGCAGTGTTCCGGATTGGTGGACAGCCTTCCATTAAATCACCCAGGAACTCCAACTACCTCTATTCTGTGGCTTCTCTATTCCCCAAGGCTTGGGTTCATTTATATCCAGAAAGCAAAACAGCGGAGGAGAAAATGGAGAAGGCACACCTGCTTAATTGTCTTGTCTCAAAAGGGACATACATTTTACTGGAGAGAACTAGTCACATGACACCATCTACATCCAAGGAAGGCTGGAAAATGTAGTCCTTGGTTAATCAGCCAGTTTCCAGAAACAGTTGTATGCTCTGGGAAAGGCAGCATGGATTTTGGTAGACAGCTGTCGCTGCAGACTTTAGAACTCAAGTTAATGAATTAAAATGGTTTGATCATGATGATCAAATCTTTCTCTTTCTCTCCATCTCTCTCATTTCCTTTCTTTTTTTTAGGGACTTCCCTGGTGGCTCAGATGGTAAAGCGTCTGCCTACAATGCGGGAGACCCAGGTTCAATCCCTGGGTCGGGAAGATCTCCTAGAGAAAGAAATGGCAGCCCACTCCAGTACTCTTGCCCGGAAAATCCCATGGACGTAAGAGCCTGGTAGGGTCGCAAAGAGTCTGGACACCTCCCTGGAATAGAGGTGACGTAAAAGAATGGCGTGTAAGTGATTGCCTTTTATTCTGTGTTTTTTTTGTGAGGCCAACGCCTACTCAATTCCTTGGTAAACAGCATGGTAGTGAGGTGTGTGGAGTCTGGAGCCAAGTTGCCTGGGTTCAAATCCCAGTTCTGCTACTTATTAGATGTGAGATCATGAGTAAGTTACCTGACCTCTTCAAACCTCACTTTCCCCATTTATAAGATGAGGGTTATGAAAACGATAGCATTAAACTCACAGGGTTGTTATGAGAATTGAATTGTTTTTGGCTGTGCCTCTTGCAGTGGAAGTACAGAGTCTTAACCCCTGGACCACCAGGGAAGTCCCAGATTTGATTTGGTTAATTCCCATAAGATAATTATGCTTGGTACATAGTAAGTGCCAATAATTGTTAGCTGCTGCTGTAGAAGATGGGCTTCCCAGGTGACTCACTGGTAAAGAATCTGCCTGCCAATGCTGGAGATGCAAGAGACTCAGGTTTGATCCCTGGGTTGGGAAGTTCCTCTGGAGAAGAAAATGGCAGCCCACTCCAGTACCGTTGCCTGGGAAATCCCATGGACAGAGGAGCCTGGTGGGCTGCCGTCTTTGGGGTCACAAAGAGATGGACATGATTGAGCCATAGAAGAATGGTCAGTTTCTGCAGAACCCACCCCCTGCAGGTAAAAACTTTATCTCCCTACACCTTTTCTGGGCTTCCCTGGTGGCTCAGAGGTTAAAACGTCTGCCTCCAATGTGGGAGACGATCCCCTGGAGAAGGAAACGGCAACCCACTCCTGTATTCTTGCCTGGAGAATCCCATGGACTGAGGAGCCTGGTGGGCTGCAGTCCACGGGGTCACAAAGAGTCGGACACGACTGAGTGACTTTACTTTACTTACTTTACTTTACTACTTACACCTTTTCTATGCTCCCTTGTCCAGTCATGAAAACAAGATGTTTTCTTCTAACTGGCAAGTTACAACATAGAAATCCAATCAATTTTAGGCTCTTTTATTACCCATCTCCAGCATGATGGGTTTTTTTTTAATGTCTAAACCAAAGTTCCCTCTGTGAGCAAGGGTTGATCCATGCTGGGGGCATACTCTGCCAACTGATCTGAAGCATGTTTCTCCTTTGAGAGGTTCAGTAAGGGTGAGGTGGGACTTTTTCATTGCGTTTTCAAAAGATAGAGTGGAGAAGGTGTCTTGATGTAGCATCTAAAGTGAGGTCCTGTGTTTCTCTTTAAGGACTCTCTAACCTTGAGATCACAGGTCAATTTTTCAATAGACTGCTACATTTAGTCACCTTGGGGATGGGGTGAAGAGTGAATGCACAGCTGGGTCTCCTAGACTTGGAGGAATTCAGGGTGAGTGACTGTTGGAGAGATAAGGCCCCAGATGGGGTGATTCAGACTTTGTCTCTGGGGTACGGGGGCAGAGGTGGAGAGGTGGGGCTGACAGCTCTACATTCTTTCATTCTACTTTTTTCTTATTCATTTATCCTCCCATCATCTCTTCTCTGCCCATCTCCAAAATGGAAGACTCAATGCTCAAAGAATCACAGAAAGATGTCTTTTATTTTTGAAAGGGAACTTTTTATAAAACCCGAAGTAGGCGAGGAGGGGAAAGGGACCATCTGCTTTGGATGGCTTGTTTATTAAGTGCTATTTTATGTAAACATAGGGTTTCAAGTATAGAGTTATATTTCTGAAACCTTTAATCAAGTTTATTATATTTTGGAAGTACTCAGGAGTCATTGAATTTATTATATTCTGCAGTTATCTGTAATCAGTAATTAGGGTAGATGATTTGCAGGTACTTGAAATTAGTACTGTAGGAAACAAACTTGTTCCTTTTTTTGTTGGGGCCCTGGCTGTTTCTCTAAGCATCTACAACCTGGTTCAAATATTTATTACCCATCTGAGTCTATTAAAGGGGAGTGAGGAGGTAGGCAAGAGAGAAGGAAAGAAGGCAGTGAGAATCAGGTATCAATAATTACTGCCTTGTTTTCCTCTCATTGCAGAGTTGGCATCAGACTGTTTATTTTTGGAAGTAATACATGGTATCAAGCATCTAATATAAAATCAGGCCTGGGGTGACTTACAGTTGAATCAGATCACTGTAAGTTGGCTATGCTGGGACTACAAAAATCATGAAGACTTGTAACTTAGTGCACCTTTGTCCAGGGCTGGGGAAAAGGGGCAAGAATGGGGCTGTTCATCATTTGCAGAAGCTTGAGTTCTACAAACCAAGGTAATAATGCAATTTTCATCACGCGTTTTTGGCTCATAAATTTATTGCACTATCAGCTCTAGTATTCATTATTCAGGACTTATTGAAATGTGGTTACATTTATTACAGCTAGTACCAGCCTTCTCTATTTCCATAATATTTGGAGCTGTGTTTTTCAAACAGGTTAACACTCAGTAATGAATCTTTTAAAACTAAATATTAACTAAAGATCATGGCATCCAGCCCCATTACTTCATGGCAAGTAGAGGGGGAAAAGATGGACGTAGTGACAGATTTCCTCTTCTTGAGTTCTAAAATCACTGTGGATGGTGACTGCAGCCATGAAATCAGAAGACGATTGCTTCTTGGCAGGAAAGCTATGACAAACCTAGACAGTGTGTTGAAAAGTAAAGACATTACTCTGCTGACAAAGATCCATACAGTCAAGGCTGTGGTCTTCCCAGTGGTCATGTGTGGTTGTGAGAGCTGGACCACAAAGGAAACAGAGCACCAAAGAATTCACGCCTTTGAACTGTGGTGCTGGAGAAGACTCCCGTCCCTTGGATAGTGAGATCAAACCAGTCAATCTTGAGGGAAATCAATCCTGGATACTCATTGGAAGGACTGATGCTGAAGCTCCAGTATTTTGGTCATCTGATGCGAACAGCTGACTCACTGGAAAAGTCCCTGAGGCTGGGAAAGATTGAGGGCAGAAGGAAAAAAGGCCATCAGAGGATGAGATGGCTGGATGGCATCACATGAACGGACATGAACTTGGGCAAACTTCGGGAGATGGAGATGGTGAGAGACAGGGAGGCCTGGTGTGCTGCAGTTCATGGGGTTTCAAAGAGTTGGACCGGACTAGGTGATGGAACAACAAAGACTCTTGACCACTATTTTGGAAAAATGGAATACAATAGAACAGGTCAGAGGCCATCACAAATAGTGAGGGCAGATGCTGTTTGTGAAATGTTGCTCATATTTGTGTATGTATCTATATGGGTCTTAACGTTAAATGTGTCGTTGGTTGTTTTTTTTTTTTTTTTTACTAAAAGCTGGAAGGGTTTTTGGTTCTGGACAAGATGGAATAAGCCCACTGTAGTCTCTCTGCCAACAGTTACAACTAAATATTCTGGAAAAAATACCTGAGAACTCTGCAAAGTAAACAAGCAGGCAAATTAGGGAGCTTGGAGAAGCTATCTGTATTGGACGTCGCAAAATTTTTTTCCTTTTTTCTTTCCCAGCTTTGACCAGAGAGTAGGCCCCCTGTAGGGGAGTTCACAGTAGCAGGTGTCAGCAAAAGCTTCAAGAGAAACCTACCAGAAGACAACTCTTGTTTATTCTACTCTTCCCACAGCTTTACTTCGGACACCAGATGTGTGTGGGTTTTTTTCCACACCAACCATTTCTTTTAACTCTCCAGACACCGAGTGTCCTGCAGTTCAGTTCTGACACTACCTATCTGGAATTAGTGCAGACCTCAAGCGTCTGCCTCCAATGTGGGAGACCCGGGTTCGATCCCTGGGTCAGGAAGATCCCCTGGAGAAGGAAATGGCAATCCACTCCAGTATTCTTGCCTGGAGAATCCCATGGATGGAGAAGCCTAATAGGTTATAGTCCACGGGGTCGCAAAGAGTCGGACACGACTGAGCGACTTCACCTTCACCTTATGGACTTCCCTGGTGGCTCAGATGGTAAAGCGTCTGTCTACAATGCAGGAGACCCGGGTTCGATCCCTGGGTTGGGAAGATCCCCTGGAGAAGGAAATGGCAATCCACTCCAGGACTATTGCCTGGAAAATCCCATGGAAAGAAGAGACTAGTAGGCTACAGTCCATGGGGTCGCAAAGAGTCGGACACGACTGAGCGACTTCACTTCACTTCAAGGATTCAGGGCTCATTCCCACAAGGTTTTTCACTTCAGATGCCAGTCACATGTCTCAGGATACCATCTTTACTTCTGAATAACTAGCTACCAATCAGGGGTTTCCATAACCTACCTCTTCCTCAGGTTTGATAATTTGCTATATCAGAAACTCAAGAAAACAGAACTCAAGGAAACGCTTACTTACCTTTACTGGTTTATTATAAAGTAACAGCCAGATGAAGAGGTAGATCAATGGAAGTCTGGAAGGAAGGGAGCTGAAAGGAGCAATTTCTGTCCCTGTGAAGTTGGGGAGCACCACTCTACCAGCACATGGATGTGTTCAAGTGGAATTTCTCTGATCTTCTTTGGTAAGGATTTTTTATGAAGGCTTTATCACGTAGGCATAGTGAAAGTGAAGTCGCTCAGTCGTGTCCCCCTTTTTGCGACCCCATGGACTGAAGCCTACCAGGCTCCTCTGTCCATGGGATTCTCCAGGCAAGAATACTGGAGTGGGTTGCCATTTCCTTCTCCAGGGGATCTTCCCAACCCAGGGATCGAACCCGGGTCTCCATGAAGTCGCTCAGTCGTGTCCCACTTTTTGCGACCCCATGGACTGAAGCCTACCAGGCTCCTCTGTCCACGGGATTCTCCAGGCAAGAATACTGGAGTGGGTTGCCATTTCCTTCTCCAGGGGATCTTCCCAACCCAGGGATCGAATCCAGGTCTCCCACATTGCAGGCAGATGCTTTAACCTCTGAGCCATCATAATTGATCATTAATTCAATCCCCAATCTTCCTCTCTTCCCCAGAGGATGGATGTTTCCAAGCTTCGAAGGCTGAAAGTTTCCAAGCTTCTAATCATGATATAACCTTTCTTGTGACCAGGCCCCCATTCTGAATCTATTCAGAAGCCCACCAAGAGTCACCTCATTAGAACAAAAGATGCTCTTACCACTCAGGAAATCCCAAGGGATCTAGGAGATCGGCATCAGAAACTAGGAGGTCAAGATCAAATGTCAGGAAAAAAGATAATCCTAGCACCCCTTGTTTTTGGGTTGCTAAGTCATGTCTGATTCATTGAGACCCAATGGACTATAGCCTTACAGACTCCTCAGTCCTCTACTATCTCACAGAATTTGCTCAAATTCATGTCCATTGAGTCAGTGATGCTATCCAATAACGATCTCATCCTCTGTCATCCCCTTTTCCTCTTGCCCTCAATCTTTCCCAGCATCAGGGTATTTTCCAATGAGTCAGCTCATCAGGTGGCCAAAGTATTGGAGCTTCAGTTTCAGCATCAGTCCTTCCAATGAATATTCAGGGTTGATTTCGTTTAGGATTGACTGGTTTGATCTTCTTGCTGTCTAAGGGACTCTCAAGAGTCTTCTCCAGCAACACAGTTCGAAAGCATCAATTCTTTGGGTTCAGTTTTCTTTATGGTCCAACTCTCATATCCATAAACAACCAGTAGAAAAACCATAGCCTTGACTATAAGCACCCCTATCTCTCAAAAAATTAAATGACTTTAGGAGCTCTGTGGCAGGAACCAGAGGCAGAGACCAAATACGTATTTCTTTCACAAACCCCATCTCTCTGACCAGACTTGGGAAAAGGGTCTTTGCAAGTCAGAGTTCTCATTAAAACTTTTTTCTCTCTCTCCTGGACCGGCCCCAAGGGTAGCCCTCGATTCTGGAGCAGTGGTGGCAGCAGTATGGGCAGCTGACATTTCGAGAGCAACATTGTCATTCTGGTTCACTGACTGGGAAATGAAGCCTCGGTCAACCGAAGAGGATAGGGAGAGTCCCAGAGAGGGGCTAGAGAAGGGGGCTCCCCTAATTCTGTGTGTGAACTGGCACAACCTTTGCATCATCAGAACAAATCCTAAACAGCTGAGCAAAGCTTCTAAAAAACTGAAATGACACTGGAACGACAGCCCACAGAAAAAGAGACAGAACTTGCAGTGTGAACCTACCTGGATTGATTGCCTGCTAAAACAAAAAAAAATCAACATTTTCTAGAGCAGGGGTCAGCACACTTTTTCCATAAAGGGACAGATATTACATAGTTTAGGCTTTGTGAATCGTACAGTCTATCACAACTACTCAACTCTGCGGTTGCTATGCCAAAGCACCCATAGGTAATATGTAAATAAACAGGCAGGGTTGTGTTCCAACATAAGATTTCAAAAGCCTCGCAGTGCAGCCAAAAACAATAAAGAACAAAACAGGAGGAGAGCTGGATTTTTAACAAGACCCAGAGTCTCATTCAGCAGCTCAGCAGTAAAGAATCTGCCTGCAGTGCAGGAGATGTGGGTTCAGTCCCTGGGTTGGGAAGATCCCCTGGAGAAGCAAATGGCAACCACTCCAGTATTTTTGCCTGGGAAATCCCATGGACAAAGAGTCTGGTGGGCAAGGAATTGGACACAACTTAGTGACTAACAACAACAGTCTCATACACAGTACTCAAAATGTCCAGGATACAATCCAAAATTGCTCAACATAAAAAAAAAAAAAAAAGAAATGTTAGAACCCCAAACCACAATATCTGAAATTAATATTCACTGTATGGGTTTAATAGCAGAATGGAGGTGAGAGAAGAGGAGTCAATGAACTTGAAGATGAACTTGAAGATAGAAACTATCCAGCCTAAAGAACAGAAAGGGGGAAAAAAAGATTAAATGAACCTAATGAATAAGAGTGTTAGGAACTGTGGGTCCAACATTCTTTAGAAACCCAGGGAATGGGTAACAAATTGGTGCAGGAAAAAAAAAAAAAATTGAAGATGTAGCTGAAAGATTCTCAATTTTGGTGAAAGACAAGATTACAGATTCTTGGGACTTCCTTGGAGGTCCAGTGGTTAAGACTCTGTGCGTCCACTACAGGAGGCACAGGTTCAATCCCTGGTCAGGGAACGAAGATTTTGCATGCTACATGGTGTGGCAAAAATTAGGGGAAAAAAAAAAAAGTACAGATTCAAGAAATTCAGTGAATCCCAAACTGGACAAATGCCAACCAAACCAACCAACCCTCCAAAAATCAAAGAAACAAAATGACCTAGTCAGCCACATACTTAAGCCCCCCAAAAAAGAAAAAATATCTTATGGAATTACGCTATGATCTGTCAATTCTACTTCTGGGTATATATCCCAAATAACTGAAAGCAGGGTCTCAAAGAGTATATACTCATATTCATAGGAGAATATTCACAATAGCCACACACAAAAACGGAAGCAAGCCAACTGGTGATGAATGGAAAAACAAAATATATGCATACAATGGACTACTCAGCCTTAAAAAGGGAAGCCTAACATATGCTCGGAGAAGGCGATGGTGCCCCACTCCAGTACTCTTCCATGGGGTCGCGAAGAGTCAGACATGACTGAGTGATTGCACTTTCACTTTTCACTTTCACGCACTGGAGAAGGGAATGGCACCCCACTCCAGTGTTCCTGCCTGGAGAATCCCAGGGACGGGGGAGCCTCGTGGGTCGCACAGAGTCGGACACGACTGAAGCGACTTACTAGCAGCAGCAGCAACATTTGCTACAACATGAATGAACCTTGAGGACCTTATATTAAGTGAAATAAGCCAGTCACAAAGAGACAAGTGCCGTATGATTCTACTTATATGATGCACCTAAAGTGGTCAAATTCACAGAGACAGAAAGTAGAATGGCGGTTGCTAGGGGCTGGGCAGAGGGGGAAATATGGAGCTATTAAGTTTCAGTTCTGCAAGATGAAAAGAGTTCTGGAGATGGGTGGTGGTGATGACTGTGCAACAGTGTGAATGTACTTAATACTACGATACACACACACACATACACACACACCCCTGGAGAAGGAAATGGCAACCCACTCCAGTACTCTTGCCTGGGAAATCCCAGGACAGAGGAGCCTGGCGGGTTACAGTCCATGGGGTTGCTAAGAGTTAGACAAGACTTAGTGACTAAACAAGAACAATACTATATATATATAGCCATGCTGTGTGGTTTGTAGGATCTTAGTTCCCTGACCAGGGATTGAACCCGGGTCCTGGCAGTTTTAACTGCTAGACTGCCAGCTCATTCCCCAGTAATGATTAAGGTGGCAAATTTTATAATATGTGCATGCACCTTTTGCTATAATTAAAAGTTTGATAAAAATGGTTATTTAGATATAGAACAATGATTTCAATTGCTATGGATTTCTCATCAGAAACTGTGCAAGTGAGAAGACAGTGGGACATTGCTAAAGTGCTGAAAGAAAATAATTATATCTAGAGAGAACAAATTCAGGAATGAAAGCAAAATAAAGTCAATTTTCAGATAAAGGAAAACTAAGAGGACTACATACTTCCTCTAAGAGAAGTGCTCAAGGGAGTTTTTCAGGCTGAAGGGAAATAATAGCAGAGGGAAACTTGGAACAGAAAGAATCAAGGAAGAACATAAATATAAATGTCTCCTCTTAAGTTCTTTAAAATATGTGTAACTATCAAAAGCAAAAATTTTAACAGTATCTGGTAAGGTTTTCAATGTATCCTGACATAATTTACATAACAACTCTAACATAAAAGGGGGAGAATATATGGTTGAGAGGCATCTACATTTTACTCGAAGTGATAAAATATTAACTGTAGGGAGTTAGATTTGTGTACTATGATCCTGAGAACAATGTCTTAAAAAACAGAGATATAACCAAAAGTGAACAGACATATTACAATGAAATACTAAAAAATATTCAAATAACCCAAAAGTGGCAGGAAAGGGGAGAGAGAGAAACAAAAAACCAAGAGAACAAACAGAAAATACAATGGCAGACCCAAAGCCAAGCACATCAGTATGGTTTGTAAATGGCCCAAATGCATCAAATTAAGAGGCTGTCAGAGTGGACTGCAGATCAAGGCCCAACTACATCCTGTCTCTAAGAATCCCACATTAAAAACAGGTTTAAAGGGACGGAGAAAGATGGAGACCAGTGGCTTGAAGAGAAGGTCTGGGTTCTCCTCTCTCGGACGGCTGGGTAGGGTAGGACAGGTGAGTTAGGGTCACTGTAGAGACAGGCTTGGTATCCTCAGAGCAAGTAGCAGGGCCTTGGGGTCTGGCTTCCAGATTCCCCACCCCCAGCTATCAGTTCAAGAAGGGACTTTCACATTCATCACTCAGAAGCCACAGCTCACAGATCACCTGCTCAATCAAAATCAACATGGATTCTCCTTGCTTCTAAGAATTCTAATTCAGCCTTTGCCAAAATGAGGAAATGCTCTGATCGGCTCTAGCTGCGGCTATCCTGGCAAGTTGGCACAGGCTCGGAAGAGTGTGGTCACGTACAACATGCTGGATGTTCTCTGATCCTGTGTGAATCTCACCTTTTTCATCGTGAGTCTAATAAATTGACTTCTTGGTGTCTGCAGCAGCTTTCAAAATGGTCTCCAACCAGGAAGGGAGAACTGGAAGTCCTGAGGAGAGGCATGAAGGGTTCAGTTACTGGGCCTTAGGTTCTGACTCCAACCCTTGAAGCTTTACAAAGCTGTATCTGACGTGCAAAGTCCAATCCAAGCCAAGCCAAACTCTCAACACGAGATTCACGCCTCTAGGAGCAACAAGGTCACTAGCTGAGGAATCTGTGCCCCTCTCCCCTCATGGATGAATAAAAACAAAAATAGGGCCTAATTAAGTAGAACAGTAGAGGTTCTGATTGCAGAGAGAACAGATAAACTGCAGGTCGGAGTATGCCAAGATTCGTCTGAAAAGTTTTCACCACTTTCCTAATCATGATTAAACATATTTCAGAAAATGCTTAACTTTCTACATAAATGAAAAACAGAATTTTTGAATAAAGCCAAGTCTAGGTCAGTTTTTTCTCTACCAGCCTCAGAAACAATGAATGACCTCAGTCCAAATAATATATAGAAATACTGTCCACGTTTTACGAAAAAAGTTAAATTCTAAGTCTGAACATGAACAATCACTTGAATTTCAGTCCGATCCATCCCCAACTCCCATATGCTTATCAGAAAGTCTGGTCTCCATTTTCAAAAGTTCTTATTGTAAATAATGCCACTCAAATCCTAGTATCTGTTCTTCCCTTCCTCCATGGTTTCGAATCCTGATTCTGAGCCAGGTATATGGTGTCCTGGAATAGACTAATCCCCCAACCTCAGGACTAAGTCCTAGCCTGCGAGCTGTAAGAGGACATATTATGGAGCAGCCTTCAGGAACCTTATATAAAATACTGCTCACACATTCCCTGCACTTTTTCTTGTCTCCTTTCTTTAATCCATCTTGTTGCTTGGAAAATGGATGTAGTAGCTGGTGTGCTAGCTACCACCTTGGCCAAGAAGACCTGGAGGAGTCCAGGTTCCTAGACTTTGTGAAACAGACTCATCATACCAGCCCTGAGTTGCCTACTTTTGGACACTCATGGTAGTGAGAAGTAAATCCCCATGCTGTGTGAACCCAGCTGTTATTTTTGGTTTCTGTTACATGTAGCTGAATTTAATCCTAATATGGCTCCTAATGACTGAAATCAAGAAACATTCTCCAACAGATCCTAGGGAGATGTTCTCGGTGGAGAAACTATCATTCCAGTCCATTCTTTGTAGAAGAAAAATGCAGTCAACTGCCTTTCTTAAGACATTTCATACTAAGGTTACTAAGAGAAAAACTAACTACCACCACCAAAACCTCAAAAAAAAATCCAAACCCAAACAAAATAACCCCAAACCAAAACCTAAGTGAAGGGCCCGTCTGTGGAAGGCCTGTCCTCTAGTTCTTGCTCTTGACGACCCCTCCTTGGCATTGGCCTGGGTTGGGTTTTCCTCTGTGAACAATGAGGGTGTTGAACTAGATGTCTCCAGGCTTTCATCTAGTGCTGAACTTCCAGTCCATTTTCTAACCTCCATTAGATTATATACTCCTTTTGCATAAATGAAATAACCTCAAGTGCTTTTCACAGTGCTTTGCACACAGCAAGGTGCCCTATACACATGAGCGATGAAGAATCATGAATCACGTTACTTGTTTGTGTCCACAGTATCTGCACAGAGGAGGTGCTCCCAAGTGTTCTCGATATCCTCTGAGGTTGCCTCCCGCCCTCCTGACGATCCTGTGCCTGCCCTACAGAAAGGTCGTCCCCCATGCTTACAGGCATCAGCACGAAGAACCCAAGAAAAGGAGACTTTAGGTTCGGGCTTACGCAAATCCATGGAAGAAAAATCAGCAGTGGAGGAGGAAATACACTATTTATTTACAGTTCTTTCACTTTATCCACAATTTCCCATACAAACATAAAAACTAAAAAAATAAACCACCACTTGGGAACACAAGTGTCTTTCTTTAATTAGTCCGGTCGAGGGAGGACCACACCCCTCTCACTCTGTGAAGGAGGCTCTTGAGGCACACGGACGGGGAGCAGGAGAGCGCCGGAGGAATGCCTGAGAAACGGCTCCCGGTGAGAAATGTAAGATGCCGGCGCCGTGGGCGCCACTGGGAGACTCGGCCTCCCCCACAGGGGACAGCACCCGGCTTCCCCAGAGGGTGCCGGCTGCCTGCCGCCTCCCCCTCCACCTCTTCACTGCTGAGCACCCGGCATCCAACACAGGCCAGCCGTCTGGTGAGCTGCGTGGGGTGTGATGGTGAGAGTCGGGGGACGCCAAATGCCTCTCTCTGGGAAGAGCCCCAGGCCCCAGCAACACACAGGAAACCCCTCTCCCTTGGCACTGACAGTCAGTCACAGCTTATCTTGAATACCATGCTGCCTTGTAAAAAACATGAAAACCAAAGCCCTCCCCCAGTTCCAGGGGAAAGGCGGGGGCCAGAAAGCTGCAGAGGGGCTTCTGCCTCTGCAGCCCTGCCCCTGGGGGCGAGGGGGAGGGGGGCAGCTGCGGTGAGGGGAGGGGAGCTCTGGCTGCTGAAGACGGGGAAGGAATAGGGCAAATGCGCCACGGAGGCCTGGGCCTGGGGGGCGGGAGGGGGAGAGGAAAAACTCGGAGACACTGATGCTCACCAGAGCAGCGCCATCTGCCGGCTGTGCTCACTCTGGCCGACGCCTGTTCACTTCCTTCACAGGAGGGGCGCCTAGGAACCCACCTGGAGGCGCTGAAGCCACCTGCCTGGCAACTTCATCTGTGCTAGTGACCTAGATTGCTTTCACGTGTTGATGCACGTTATAAATATAAAAATCATATCTGCTACAAAGAAGACATATTTATACATCTTTACCCATATACATAATAACACAATTTACACATAATAATATCTTGGAGTGGGTCATCACGGAAAAAGCGGGGGGTTCGGAGAGGTAATAAGCCCCTTCTCCCTCCCCTGACCTGATCCTTCTCAAGGGATGCGTGTATACTTGGTCACTGGGGCCCTTCCCAGCTGGCTGTTTGACGGGGCTGGTCCGGACACATTTGGACATTCGGACGTGTAACTAAATGCTGATGGGTGTGTACACCCAAATACACACACAGACGCAGGCACACGTACAGACATCTGTGTGAGAAAAGGAAAAATAAAATCCCTAGCCCTTGGGTGTAGGTCTCTCCCCAGAGTTATAAGCATCAGTGCCTCCTCCGACTGAGAACAAAGCTCCTAGGGAGCTGCCCCTCACTGGCTCAGACTTGGGCAGAAGGGAAGGGGCTAGGAGTTGGGGGTAGAGGGGAGGGGACAGGAGTCTTTTGAAAACATAAGGCATTTTTGACCTATGATCAAATCAAACTATGTCACAAAAAAGCAACGGTGTCAGTTGGGGCTGGGAGGCAAGAGACAGCCAGTCCACGTAGGGCAACGTGAGTTGCAACCCTGAGCCTTCCCCTTCTTCCCTCCAGTTTCTCTTAAAGGGGCAGACAACCCTGTACCTCCCTTTCTGTCCTCTCCCAGAGCAGAGCCCATCCACGTGTCATGGAATACTGATAGTGGTCCAGGAGACGTCCAGAGACATGGAGTGGTGGACAGGCACGCCAGAAAGTTAAGACCTGGGCGGCGGATGTGAGCTTTTTACAGCAGGAGTGGTTCCTGGCCGGAGTCCACGGCTCGCACAGTGGCCACAGTGATCAGATTGCCATCAGAGATGGGGGGCAGTCTGGGTCCCCCTGGGGAGACAGCACCTATCGGCGGTAGTGATTGGGGGCATCGGCGAACATGTACTTGAGTCTATAGGCCTCGGCGAGGAGCAGCCCAATCTCTTCGTTGCCCCAGTGTATCGTAGGTAGGTTTTGCAGCAGCATGAGGAGACCCTGGAATGCAAGAAAGAACTTTTATCATTTGATCACTGCGGGACTACTGACCAAGGGACCCGCAGGCCATGGCTTCCTCCTGGGTCATCCATCCCAGGGTCTGGCCTCCTTCCTCCCATGCGGCATACTGCCCTTGGCCCTAGTTCTCCTTCAGGAAGCCTTGAAAAGCCTGATCCACTAACACCTGCCTCTTTGGAAATATTATAAATAGAGGATGACAACAATAAATAAGCATCTTTAAAGGAGAAAAATAATCACTCATCCAAATATGCCTCTCTTAACTTCAAAGTATTCCTGTCTTTTTTCCACATGCACATTTCTTAGATAGCTGTAATCATAATTATGATTTTACATGCTTTTTAATCATCCTTTTTTACTGTAATTTTTGTTTTTCCGCACAGCCTTCAAAAAATGATTATTCTCAATGTTAGTACTCCATCATGTGGCTACACTCTAATTTACTAAAACATTTCCCTTTTATTAGATACTTCATTTATTTCCTTTAAGGGAAAAAAAAAAACACCTTCATGGGGAAGACTGCTAGGAACCTTTTTGCACTGGACAATCTTTCTCCTAATCCTAATGTTTGCTTGTCAATCACTGTATTTATCCTTTGCTCTGTTCCCCAAAGACTGTCCTCAACCTACCTGTCAGCTTATTTCCCACTATTTCCAAGGTCTGAGCCTCATCCAGCCGGGTCCACTTGAGCCACATTTACCTGTGCCTCCAGGGTTTAATTTAGGTTGTTCCTCTTGCTTGGAACACCTCCTCTTTTTCTCCTCTACCTATCTAAATCCTATCCAGTTTTCAAAGCCCAGGTCCCTCAGTCAGCTCCACGGAGATGGCCTATTAAAGAGGATGTTAGAATCAAGAATGAATGTGAAATTTTAGGTCATCTCTATGATTTAGTTGCCCTCGCTTTTGCTGCCCCTTTGTGTTCTTTCTCCGCCTCTCTTTCTGAACTGGATCTTATTTTTCTGATTATAAGAGAAACACTAGCAAGACAAAACCCAGAAAGAGACTGACAGATTTGATACAGTTTTGAAACCTCATTATGTCAAGGCACAAAAACAGGTTAAAATACAAGAAAATTGACAGGAAAATACTGATAACACTTTTAAGACAAAAGGTTAATATCTACAATAAAAAAGAAGTACCTACAAATCAGTATGAAGAAAAGGAAAACCACTAAATAGGAAAAAAAAAAAACCGATGCAAAATGCCAATGGCCCATCAGCATTCTGTAATCCTGCCACTGGCCGATGCGTGCCCTCTAGCAATGTTTCGTAGTTCTTAGTGAAGAGGTCTTGCGTATCTTACAACATTTCTTCCTTTAGCAACAGAAGTTTAGCTGGGCACAGAGATACATGGGAACATCACTGCTGTGTATGGCCAGTATGATAAGTTCTGGCCAATCTGGGGAGGGCAGTGTAACTCCTGGGTTCTGCCCTAAACTACTCCTCCCCTTCCTGGAAAACGGTGATGAATGGAGGAGTCTGAAGCAGTCATCTTAGACCCTAAGAATAAAGCTATGTGTTGAAGATGGCAGAGCAATAAGAGAGGAGAAATCCGAGTCCTTGCCACCCTGGAGCCGCGTTAGCTCTGGACTCTTACACTCAGCCTCTTCACGGAAGAGAAGCAAACAACTATTTCGTTTTAAGCCACTGTTATTCTCTGATCTTGGTTTCAGGAGACAATTTTATATCATCTTAACAAACTCAGGCCACATTTGTCAAAACCAGAATGCAGGGACTTCCCCAGCAGCCCAGTAGTTAGACTCAGTGCTTACATTGCCGGGGCCTGGGTTCCAGCCCTGGTTGGGGAACTAAGATCCTGCAAGCTGCACAGTGTGGCCAAATTTAAAAAGAAAAAACAACCCAACCAAACAATACCCCTCTCCCACAAAACAGAACAAAAAAAAAACAAAGGGGAAAAAAAATAAGCCCAGAAATACACATGGTCACTGATCCAGCAACTTCTTACTACTTCTTGGGAAACATTTGCACTCCTGTACAAGGGGCAGCACCGCACCATTGCTTCAAATAATGGGGAAAAGGACATGAAGGAGGTGCCTGTCAGTACCGGGAACTTAGAGACAGCTGTCCAAATTACGAAATACAACCAGCACCTATAAAAAGAAAGCAGGACTACATGTGTCAAGGTAAAAAGATATCAAAGACATTTTTAGGGGCAAAAACAAGCAAGTTACAGAAAAATAGTTATGATCCCACTTAGGTAAAAGAAAAAGTACAACTATAAGTTTATATATGCATGTATGTATGTAAAATTTTTAAAAGGCTAGGTGGTGAAACTGTTAACACTGGTTACCTTTGGGGATGTGAGAACTTTTGCTTTCTCTCATTATATTTCTCATTTTCAATTATTACAATCAAGTCTTTGTATATTACTTACGTTACAGAACATTTTCCCCCTAGTAATACACATTTTCCTGGAAGTTTGTTTACTTTGTTGAAAGTAATCGAGCACAAAATAAACCATCCCTTAACTTCATCATCAAGAGGAAGCTACTTTTAAACATTTTGGCATATTTCCTTCCAGTCCTTTTTCTGCACATTTTTACACAGATGAAACATTTTCTCTAAATACTTTTGAATCTGTTTAGCCCTTAACATAAGCATTTCCTCTAATATTAAAAACTCCTTTTAGACATTTTCAACGGTCAAAGAATTTTCCACGATGCAGAAGTACCCTAATTTACTCAGTATCTTCCTGTTTTGAGCTTTTAATCATTTCTGGTTTTTCACTATAATGAAATTATAATGAACAGGCTTGTGCATAAAGCCATATTTTAGATTATTTCCTTGGGCTAAATTCCTAGGAATGAAATTACTGTGTCAAAGGGCATGAACACTTTAAAGGTACCTAAGGTCAGGAAGCAACAGTTAGAACTGGACATGGAACAACAGACTGGTTCCCAATAGTAAAAGGAGTACATCAAGGCTGTATATTGTCACCCTGCTTATTTAACTTATATGCAGAGTACATCATGAGAAACGCTGGGCTGGAAGAAGCACAAGCTGGAATTAAGATTGCCGGGAGAAATATCAATAACCTCAGATATGCAGATGACACCACCCTCATGGCAGAAAAGTGAAGAGGAACTAAAAAGCCTCTTGATGAAAGTGAAAGAGGAGAGTGAAAAAGTTGGCTTAAAGCTCAACATTCAGAAAACGAAGATCATGGCATCTGGTCCCATCACTTCATGGGAGATAGATGTGGAAACAGTGTCAGACTATTTTTCTGGGCTCCAAAATCACTGCAGATGGTGATTGCAGCCATGAAATTAAAAGACACTTACTCCTTGGAAGAAAAGTTATGACCAACCTAGATAGCATATTGAAAGCAGAGACATTACTTTGCCAACAAAGGTCCATCTAGTCAAGGCTCTGGTTTTTCCAGTGGTCATGTATGGATGTGAGAGTTGGACTATGAAGAAAGCTGAGCACCGAAGAATTGATGCTTTTGAACTGTAGTGTTGGAGAAGACTCCTGAGAGTCCCTTGGACTGCAAAGAGATCCAACCAGTCCGTCCTAAAGGAGATCAGTCCTGGGTGTTCTTTGGAAGCAATGATGCTAAAGCTGAAACTCCAGTACTTTGGCCACCTCATGCAAAGAGTTGACTCATTGGAAAAGACTCTGATGCTGGGAGGGATTGGGGGCAGGAAGACTCATCCAGAAAAAAATGCTCATGTCCCTGGATCTCTACCAGGGCTTAATACTCTCATTCAACAAACTTGGCTAATTGTAAACGCTGTCCTGGATTTCCAAGCCTGAGAATTGAACTGAAAGCCACAAGTCAAGGGAATTCCCTGGCAATCCAGTGGTGAGGACTTTATGCTTTAGCTGTTGAGTGCACAGGTTTGATCCCTGATCAGAGAACTACTCATCCAGAAAAAAATGCTCATGTCCCTGGATCTCTACCA
Organism: Oreotragus oreotragus; assembly: GCA_006410675.1. Classification (NCBI taxonomy): domain Eukaryota; kingdom Metazoa; phylum Chordata; class Mammalia; order Artiodactyla; family Bovidae; genus Oreotragus; species Oreotragus oreotragus. Next base: position 197,065 of record SJYX01023730.1, read on the forward strand.
GGGCTTAATACTCTCATTCAACAAACTTGGCTAATTGTAAACGCTGTCCTGGATTTCCAAGCCTGAGAATTGAACTGAAAGCCACAAGTCAAGGGAATTCCCTGGCAATCCAGTGGTGAGGACTTTATGCTTTAGCTGTTGAGTGCACAGGTTTGATCCCTGATCAGAGAACTGATCAGATAGAGCAAGCTGCACAGTGTGACCAAAAAAAAAAAGAGGATGAGATGGCTGGATGGTATCAGTGACTTGATGGACGTGAGTCTGAGTGAACTCCGGGAGTTGGTGATGGATAGGGAGGCCTGGCATGCTGCAATTCATGGAGTCGCAAAGAGTCAGACATGACTGAGTGACTGAACTGAGCTGGTGTTGGAGAATACTCTTGAGAGCCCCTTGGACTGCAAGGAGATGCAACCAGTCCATCCTAAAGGAGATCAGTCCTGGGTGTTCATTGGAAGGACTGATGTTGAAGCTGAAACACCAATATTTTGGCCACCTGATCCGAAGAGCTGACTCATTTGAAAAGACCCTGGTGTTGGGAAAGATTGAAGGCAGGAAGAGAAGGGGACGACAGAGGATGAGATGGTTAGATGGTATCACCAACTTAATGGACATGAGTTTGAGTAAACTCCGGGAGTTGGTGATGGACAAGAAAGGCCTGGCATGCTGCGGTTCATGGGGTCACAAAGAGTCTGACACGACTGAGCAACTGAACTGAACTAGTAGCTCAGATGGTAAAGAACCTGCCTGCAATGCAGGAGACCAGGTTTGAGCCATGAGTCAGGAAGATTCCCTGGAGAAGAGAATGGATACCCACTCCAGTATTCTCGCCTGGGAAATCCCAGAGGATTGGAACAGACAGAGGAGCCTGGCAGGCTGCAGATCATGGGGTCCCAAAGAGTCAGACATGGCTGAGTGACAAAAGTATTTAAAAGGATCACTCTGAAATCTGTGATGAGAACGAGGGACAATGGCAAAAGCAAGAATGCTAGTTAGGGAGGGGATTGGTGCTGTGATCTAGACAAGAAGCATTGGCTTGAGCCAGAGTAACAGAAAGGACATGAGTTTTTAAAAACAGTGTCAGATTCTGAATTTATTTTCAAGAAGGAATCAACAGGATTTGTGGGAAAAGTTTAAGTCTTCCTTGATCACCAAGGAATTCTTGATGCCTTATGATCTATCCAAATCATGCATTTCTCTGTGCAATCTAGAGTTTTCTATGGGCTCAAGATCAGCCTTACCAGGCCATGCTATGCGGCTTTCTCAAAATCCAGGAAACTTTTGTTCATATCTGGCATTCTGCCATCTGCCTCACATTTTAATTTCTCTTGTACTACTGGCAGCAAGTTTGGGAAGACATCTGAATATCTGTATGTTTACATATCTACAAAAAAAAAAGTCTATATAATTCCTCTGCATTATCAAGAAGTTGAATTTCTTTTAAATGCAGATTTTTCATTTTATTTTCCTTGTTTAGCTTAACTTCTGTGTATTCTTAATAGTATCTTTGACCTTTCCTGTTTGTACCAGAAATGGAAGCTATCCGCAAGGCAGTGGCCTTACCGGTCTGCATTAATATGACTTTATTATTCCATGAAAATTCTGTCAGGATGCTTTCTAAGAAAATGAAGTTGTGTTGCTTTTTGTCTCAAGAACATTCTGAAAATCCATTTCTCCAAACAGTGAACAAGTGTACTACACTCATCAGGAGTTAGTTACTCCTTGCCCAGACAGTAGGCCTCCCAAGCAGACCCACTGCACAATTGTTTACCCTTTAAAATCCACCTGGCCATCCATCCTGAACAATCATAATCTTGCCTAGTATCAATCAGGCCCTGCTGTTGAAAGAATGACTCCTAAAAACCTCATAAATACCCCTATTTCTGCCCTCTTTCCTCTACAGCAGTCGTCTTCCTTACTGCTTTGTTTTATCAAAGGTATCTTCTTAGTGTCTTTTCAGGAAATGTTAACAGCTGATGAATTTTTTTTTCCTTTTCAGAGAATATGGAAGTCAAACAGAGCTACAGTAATTTCTTTTTCCCTCTATCATCTTAACGTTAAATCCTCTGGCAATGAGACTATCTGTGCTCTCTTTTTTGGTTTTAGGGGACTTATTTTTCTATCTTGGATTCACTTAGGGCTTTTTACCTTTCCATACATTGTTTCTTCTTTGACTCCTAATCCTTCATCTCCTCACCTTCCAATGAGAGAAAATACTGCGTGCATCACAAGAAAATGAAGAGATTAAGAAAGATGCTACTTGAGAATATAGTGAGTGAAGCGAGTGAAAGTCGCTCAGTCGTGTCTGACTTTGCGACCCCAAAGTCTGTCCATGGAATTCCCCAACCAAGAATACTGGAGTGAATTGCCATGCCTTCCTCCAGGGGATCTTCCTGACCCAGGGATCGAACCCAGGTCTCCTGCATTCCAGGCAGATTTTTTACCATCTGAGCTACCAGGGAAGCCCCTAAATGTATAGTTTGCTATGCAAATATCAGGGATAAAGTCCTCCTTCGTTTTCCCGTAGCTCTTTGCATTCTATCTCTAATTTAGTACCTACATGTGGCTCTTTCTCTTTTACTGTAAACTCTGAAAAAGTAAGAGCCGTTATCTTTTATTTATCTTAAAACTGCACAGTATGTGATCTAAATGTTGGTTCTCTGCAACACAAGGCAGAGAGAAAAGAGGCCAGACCAGGCAAAAGCAAGGTCTGCAGATGAAAAAACAGGCAGATGAGTGTTCAACAAGCTTTGACTAATGTCAGAGACCAGAAGGCAAGTGGGCAGGTGCTGAACCAAGGTTAAAAATCAAAAGTCCATACACAGAGGCAAGTGGCACTAATTAACTTCTGGGGAGCAACAGCCTTGTCATCGAGAGGCCACGCCCCCACAAAGGGCAGATGTGTTCCTGAACTGCCCTGCCGTGGTCAGAGTCCAGGTTTCGTTTTTAGAGCTTCTTTCCCTTCCGAGTATCCTTTTCTTCAGTGGTCTCTGGCTGTAAAAAACCGTTATGTCAACTCTTCAAAGTTCTCTTTCTAATTTTAATAGAAAAGGGTCCAGCTTTATCCAAAAGTTCCCTCCTTTACCGTTAGGAACTGTAAGATAACCAAGTCACCTTCTCAGAATATCCAACAGGTGACTGAAAAAGAAGGCAGATTCACCTAAAGTCACTGGTGAGCTAAAGGACTGTGTCTAACAAGTAGTTAAGGACAGGTGTCTACACAATATCTGAGCCTCGTCATTCTCCCAGAGGACATCCGTTTATTTCAGCTCCTGTTCAAACTGCTCTACACAGAAAATGTTCTGCACTTTCCCTAAGAGGCATTGTAGTACCATCAGATCAGCAGAGCACATTTGTATAACCCAAAGACACATTTCCAGAGGAATGCCATCTTTCTGCGAGCTGTTGCCCTCTCACTTTTATTTTTGAGCATCGTAAATAGTAAGAAGACGAGGGTACAGAAAAAGGAGAGGATGGAATTTATTTTCACTACCAAACACAAGACATGTAGCGCAGAATTTGCTCTAAGTTTTTTTCAGTTGAGAAGCTTTATTCCAATATATTACTTTGAAATTAGGAATCTAGCAACAAAACTAATTATTTAATGATATATGCACTCACACACCAAAACACACACCCTTGAAACACCTTTCTAATGTATTTCTCAACAAATTCAGATGCATCTAGAGATAAGGCAATGTTAACATTACCAGGGAATAGTAAAGACCATGACAAACCTGAGAGTGCATGCTCCGCTTAAAAGTACTCAGATGTATTTTTCATCAATACTATTTTTGGTAATTAGAGCTATTCAGTTCAGTTGCTCAGTTGTGTCCAACTCTGGAACCCCATGGACTGCAGCATGCCAGGCCTCCCTGTCCATCACCAACCACTGGAGCCTATCCAAACCCACATCCACTGAGTCGGTGATGCCATCCAACCATCTCATCCTCTGCATCCCCTTCTTCTCCTCCTTCAATCTTTCCCAGCATCAGGGTCTTTTCAGATGAGTCAGCTCTTCACATCAGGTGGCCAAAGTACTGGAGTTTCAGCTTCAGCATCAGTCCTTCCAGTGAACACCCAGGACTGATTTCCTTTAGGATGGACTGGTTGGATCTCCTTGCAGTCCCAGGGACTTTCAAGAGTCTTCTCCCACACCACAGTTCAAAAGCATCAATTCTTCAGCATTCAGCTTACTTTATAGTCCAACCCTCACATCCACCCATGACTACTGGAAAAAAAGCTATCAATAGCCATATTCAAATAGGGAGTTCAAGTTTATGTTGCTGCTGCTGCTACTGCTCAGTCGCTTCAGTCGTGTCCGACTCTGTGCGACCCCATAGATGGCCTCCTACCAGGCTCCTCTGTCCCTGGGATTGGCCAGGCACTGGCCAGGCACGAACACTGGAGTGGGTTGTCATGTCCCTCTCCAATGCATGCAAGTGAAAAGTGAAAGTTGTAGGCCGGACCCGGATGGGCCGCCCCTCCTGTCCCTCCCGCCGGCAGGGGAGGTCTCTAACGGAAGGAGCCGCCCAGATCCCGGGGACCAATGACAGCTCACTTCACCAGCTAAAGCCTCCCCACCCCCGCCACGTAGAAGGACCTGTCAGCCCGCGACGCCTCAGCCTGGCGACCTGTCCGACCCCCGTCCATCTAGCCTGACCATCCCTCGCAAGGAACGTATAAGAACCACCCCCAGCACCGTCCAGGCGCGGCCTTCCTCCACCTGCCTCGTTTCGGTCCCGGAACCCCACCCGGGAGCGCTTCACCATTAAAAGCCCTGTTAGACACTCTTTTGGTGTCCTGGTCTTTTACCTAACAAAAGTGAAGTCACTCAGTCGTGTCCGACTCTTAGCAACCCCATGGACTGCAGCCTACCAGGCTCCTCCTTCCATGGGATTTTCCAGGCAAGAGTACTGGAGTGGGGTGCCCTTGCCTTCTCCGAAGTTTGTGTTACCTGCAACTAACCTCTATCAAGACTCCACATTCTGTTTTTCTGTCTCTGTTGCTCTAAATGGACCATGAAAACACCTCACTTTTGGTCTTCCATATAGTAAAACATTCTTGGAGACACATCATCNTCCATGGGATTTTCCAGGCAAGAGTACTGGAGTGGGGTGCCCTTGCCTTCTCCGAAGTTTGTGTTACCTGCAACTAACCTCTATCAAGACTCCACATTCTGTTTTTCTGTCTCTGTTGCTCTAAATGGACCATGAAAACACCTCACTTTTGGTCTTCCATATAGTAAAACATTCTTGGAGACACATCATCACAATCCAGATTCTACTCTCTGAAATATTCTCATTTTGCCTCTAAGTGTCAGAAATAGCATTCTATTAGTTGGCCTCCAAAATATTATAGGAGATATACTCAAGTTACTCACATAGCTAATAATAACTAGAGGTAACTTTTATTAAGTACTTATTACATACTAAAAGTGAAATTGTTGCTCTCCCCATATTTAGTAAATAATACAGACAGTGAACAAAGGGAAGATCTGATGTAGATAAGCCACAGTTCAACTGACTTATTATGAAAATACATACTACATTGCATGGGCAACAAACACTACTATTTATACAGTAGCCAGTTTAGACTTAGCTGTTGAGTGTGTATGTGAGAGAGAGACAGAGTATGATACAATCGCCAGGCAATTTTACCTTCCAGTGTGTGAATATGTGTTGGAGCAAACAGCTGACTGGCATGTAGTATTACCCACTACACATTCAGCTCTCATCATCTCCGAGATCTCTCAAGAGTCTTTGCAAAGATATTAAAATCCTATTATGTGTATGTAAATGTAATATTTGAAATTTCTTTCTCAAGTTAATGAAATAACTAATGAACATTATTTTTCCCATAATGAGTGATTCTAATAGTGTGATAACATGTGGCTCTGACAAGTTAGAAGTGAGGCAGAAGAATCCAGAGTGGTGTTAGCACTTCATGGAAAGTAGTCCAGGCTGCAATGTTCTTATTAGTGAGGAATACCTGTTTGAAGCAAACACACTGAGTTACGAGTACACACAAGGTTGCCATGCCAGGAAGTTGTTATTAAGGGCCTAGAATTCCTTTTAAAGTTCCAGGAAGAATGAGTATAAACTCACCTTCTAGAGCAAGGAGAGACAAATTTTTCCGTGAAGGACAGACCCGTAAATATCTGAGATGTTTCCGGCCATACAGTCTCTGTCTCGATTACTCAACTCTGCCTCTGCTGTAGGAAAACAACCCAGAACAGCAGAAAGAGATAACGCATAAATAAGTGGATGTGGCTGTGTTCCAACACAACTCTAAGGGTACTGAAATTTGAAGTTCATAAATTTTCCTGTGTCACAAAATATTGTTTTTCTTTTGATATTTTATAATCATTTAAAAGTACAAAAACATTCTTAGCCCATGGACTGTCAACAAACATGCGGGGGAACAGATCTGACACAAAGGCTATATTTTCTTGTATTAACAGTCCTAACACATAAACTTAGAAAGGGTGACTGAATAAGATCTTCTTTGGATTAAGAGATCCAGGGAAGAGACAATTAGGGTTAGTATGGCTTCATACCTTTCCCTTCCAGCATCCTCTTATGTTAACTTCCCAGCACAACTGAAGGATATAGGGGCCACCCACCCTACTTTCTACTTGAGGCTCTTCCAATTAACCACTGGACCCCGCAGAACCTTCTCCAGCCTGATCTTACTCAAATCTTCCTTCTCATCTAAGAAGGTTAAAATGTCACTGAGGATGTATCCAGTTTAATTGTAAAGTTAGACACATATTTTTGAGGGATAATTAGCACTAAGAGGGAAAAATGCTCACAGTATGTTAAGTAAAAAGATCAGAAAACAGCACCCATATACACAATAGGATTTCAACCTTTTGTTGATTAATTTTGATGGTGGTTTGAATTTTATCTAGATTGTTCTCATACTTTTTGAAGTTTTAATTAATTATTTAAGAATTAAACATATGATGCTGCTTCCATTCTAAATATCATCCAAACCCTTAAAGCGATCCCCCTCCCGTGTGAGGCTTCCACTAACTCTGATTTGTATGTCCTGACCTTAAATCCTGATCTTTAAGTCTCATCCTCTGTCTGAAAATGGAATCTCTAAAAAAGAGCCACTGTAAATAACAGTGTGACTCTGATGGCTGCTAATGCACAGTATGTGATCTAAATGTTGGTTCTCTGCAACACAAGGCAGAGAGAAAAGAGGCCAGACCAGGCAAAAGCAAGGTCTGCAGATGAAAAAACAGGCAGATGAGTGTTCAACAAGCTTTGACTAATGTCAGAGACCAGAAGGCAAGTGGGCAGGTGCTGAACCAAGGTTAAAAATCAAAAGTCCATACACAGAGGCAAGTGGCACTAATTAACTTCTGGGGAGCAACAGCCTTGTCATCGAGAGGCCACGCCCCCACAAAGGGCAGATGTGTTCCTGAACTGCCCTGCCGTGGTCAGAGTCCAGGTTTCGTTTTTAGAGCTTCTTTCCCTTCCGAGTATCCTTTTCTTCAGTGGTCTCTGGCTGTAAAAAACCGTTATGTCAACTCTTCAAAGTTCTCTTTCTAATTTTAATAGAAAAGGGTCCAGCTTTATCCAAAAGTTCCCTCCTTTACCGTTAGGAACTGTAAGATAACCAAGTCACCTTCTCAGAATATCCAACAGGTGACTGAAAAAGAAGGCAGATTCACCTAAAGTCACTGGTGAGCTAAAGGACTGTGTCTAACAAGTAGTTAAGGACAGGTGTCTACACAATATCTGAGCCTCGTCATTCTCCCAGAGGACATCCGTTTATTTCAGCTCCTGTTCAAACTGCTCTAGACAGAAAATGTTCTGCACTTTCCCTAAGAGGCATTGTAGTACCATCAGATCAGCAGAGCACATTTGTATAACCCAAAGACACATTTCCAGAGGAATGCCATCTTTCTGCGAGCTGTTGCCCTCTCACTTTTATTTTTGAGCATCGTAAATAGTAAGAAGACGAGGGTACAGAAAAAGGAGAAGATGGAATTTATTTTCACTACCAAACACAAGACATGTAGCGCAGAATTTGCTCTAAGTTTTTTTCAGTTGAGAAGCTTTATTCCAATATATTACTTTGAAATTAGGAATCTAGCAACAAAACTAATTATTTAATGATATATGCACTCACACACCAAAACACACACCCTTGAAACACCTTTCTAATGTATTTCTCAACAAATTCAGATGCATCTAGAGATAAGGCAATGTTAACATTACCAGGGAATAGTAAAGACCATGACAAACCTGAGAGTGCATGCTCCGCTTAAAAGTACTCAGATGTATTTTTCATCAATACTATTTTTGGTAATTAGAGCTATTCAGTTCAGTTGCTCAGTTGTGTCCAACTCTGGAACCCCATGGACTGCAGCATGCCAGGCCTCCCTGTCCATCACCAACCACCGGAGCCTATCCAAACCCACATCCACTGAGTCGGTGATGCCATCCAACCATCTCATCCTCTGCATCCCCTTCTTCTCCTCCTTCAATCTTTCCCAGCATCAGGGTCTTTTCAGATGAGTCAGCTCTTCACATCAGGTGGCCAAAGTATTGGAGTTTCAGCTTCAGCATCAGTCCTTCCAGTGAACACCCAGGACTGATTTCCTTTAGGATGGACTGGTTGGATCTCCTTGCAGTCCCAGGGACTCTCAAGAGTCTTCTCCAACACCACAGTTCAAAAGCATCAGTTCTTCAGCATTCAGCTTACTTTATAGTCCAACCCTCACATCCACCCATGACTACTGGGAAAAAAGCTATCACTAGCCATATTCAAATAGGGAGTTCAAGTTTATGTTGCTGCTGCTGCTGCTGCTCAGTCGCTTCAGTCGTGTCCGATTCTGTGCGACCCCATAGATGGCCTCCTACCAGGCTCCTCTGTCCCTGGGATTGGCCAGGCACTGGCCAGGCACGAACACTGGAGTGGGTTGTCATGTCCCTCTCCAATGCATGCAAGTGAAAAGTGAAAGTTGTAGGCCGGACCCGGATGGGCCGCCCCTCCTGTCCCTCCCGCCGGCAGGGGAGGTCTCTAACGGAAGGAGCCGCCCAGATCCCGGGGACCAATGACAGCACACTTCACCAGCTAAAGCCGCCCCACCCCCGCCACGTAGAAGGACCTGTCAGCCCGCGACGCCTCGGCCTGGCGACCTGTCCGACCCCCCGTCCATCTAGCCTGACCATCCCTCGCAACGAACGTATAAGAACCACCCCCAGCACCGTCCAGGCGCGGCCTTCCTCCACCTGCCTCGTTTCGGTCCGGAACCCCCACCCGGGAGCGCTTCACCATTAAAAAGCCTGTTAGACACTCTTTTGGTGTCCTGGTCTTTTACCTAACAAAAGTGAAGTCACTCAGTCGTGTCCGACTCTTAGCAACCCCATGGACTGCAGCCCACCAGGCTCCTCCGTCCATGGGATTTTCCAGGCAAGAGTACTGGAGTGGGGTGCCCTTGCCTTCTCCGAAGTTTGTGTTACCTGCAACTAACCTCTATCAAGACTCCACATTCTGTTTTTCTGTCTCTGTTGCTCTAAATGGACCATGAAAACACCTCACTTTTGGTCTTCCATATAGTAAAACATTCTTGGAGACACATCATCACAATCCAGATTCTACTCTCTGAAATATTCTCATTTTGCCTCTAAGTGTCAGAAATAGCATTCTATTAGTTGGCCTCCAAAATATTATAGGAGATATACTCAAGTTACTCACATAGCTAATAATAACTAGAGGTAACTTTTATTAAGTACTTATTACATACTAAAAGTGAAATTGTTGCTCTCCCCATATTTAGTAAATAATACAGACAGTGAACAAAGGGAAGATCTGATGTAGATAAGCCACAGTTCAACTGACTTATTATGAAAATATATACTACATTGCATGGGCAACAAACACTACTATTTATACAGTAGCCAGTTTAGACTTAGCTGTTGAGTGTGTATGTGAGAGAGAGACAGAGTATGATACAATCGCCAGGCAATTTTACCTTCCAGTGTGTGAATATGTGTTGGAGCAAACAGCTGACTGGCATGTAGTATTACCCACTACACATTCAGCTCTCATCATCTCCGAGATCTCTCAAGAGTCTTTGCAAAGATATTAAAATCCTATTATGTGTATGTAAATGTAATATTTGAAATTTCTTTCTCAAGTTAATGAAATAACTAATGAACATTATTTTTCCCATAATGAGTGATTCTAATAGTGTGATAACATGTGGCTCTGACAAGTTAGAAGTGAGGCAGAAGAATCCAGAGTGGTGTTAGCACTTCATGGAAAGTAGTCCAGGCTGCAATGTTCTTATTAGTGAGGAATACCTGTTTGAAGCAAACACACTGAGTTACGAGTACACACAAGGTTGCCATGCCAGGAAGTTGTTATTAAGGGCCTAGAATTCCTTTTAAAGTTCCAGGAAGAATGAGTATAAACTCACCTTCTAGAGCAAGGAGAGACAAATTTTTCCGTGAAGGACAGACCCGTAAATATCTGAGATGTTTCCGGCCATACAGTCTCTGTCTCGATTACTCAACTCTGCCTCGGCTGTAGGAAAACAACCCATAACAGCAGAAAGAGATAACGCATAAATAAGTGGATGTGGCTGTGTTCCAACACAACTCTAAGGGTACTGAAATTTGAAGTTCATAAATTTTCCTGTGTCACAAAATATTGTTTTTCTTTTGATATTTTATAATCATTTAAAAGTACAAAAACATTCTTAGCCCATGGACTGTCAACAAACATGCGGGGGAACAGATCTGACACAAAGGCTATATTTTCTTGTATTAACAGTCCTAACACATAAACTTAGAAAGGGTGACTGAATAAGATCTTCTTTGGATTAAGAGATCCAGGGAAGAGACAATTAGGGTTAGTATGGCTTCATACCTTTCCCTTCCAGCATCCTCTTATGTTAACTTCCCAGCACAACTGAAGGATATAGGGGCCACCCACCCTACTTTCTACTTGAGGCTCTTCCAATTAACCACTGGACCCCGCAGAACCTTCTCCAGCCTGATCTTACTCAAATCTTCCTTCTCATCTAAGAAGGTTAAAATGTCACTGAGGATGTATCCAGTTTAATTGTAAAGTTAGACACATATTTTTGAGGAATAATTAGCACTAAGAGGGAAAAATACTCACAGTATGTTAAGTAAAAAGATCAGAAAACAGCACCCATATACACAATAGGATTTCAACCTTTTGTTGATTAATTTTGATGGTGGTTTGAATTTTATCTAGATTGTTCTCATACTTTTTGAAGTTTTAATTAATTATTTAAGAATTAAACATATGATGCTGCTTCCATTCTAAATATCATCCAAACCCTTAAAGCGATCCCCCTCCCGTGTGAGGCTTCCACTAACTCTGATTTGTATGTCCTGACCTTAAATCCTGATCTTTAAGTCTCATCCTCTGTCTGAAAATGGAATCTCTAAAAAAGAGCCACTGTAAATAACAGTGTGACTCTGATGGCTGCTAAACTGCCCTAGGGAAGTGAGGCCTTGTTAAAGAGAGACTTTTAAAATCACTTTGTCCCTGACATGAATGGCTTTATTATTTAGCCAAGTCACCTGATAATTAACACAGATTGATTAATTAAGCTGACATTAGTGTCACCTGATGCTTGCTCTGAATCCTGGCTTTTTGGTTAAGTGAAAATTAGAGCCTACTGTTTAAATAAATTTGAATGCCAATAGATAAAGCAGGGCAAGAATTGATTCAAAAAGTACTATATTCAGTGGATTTGTTAATGCTTCCTTCCTAAATTGATAGGAAATGAAAAGGAAGGGGAGGACATCAAATTTAGCTACCTAGATGATAAAGTGTTAGAGTAGGTTAGCATTTACAGGACTGAAGTAAAATTAAGCAACACACTCTACTACTGAAAAGGGCCTAGGCCCACAGTCACTTCTTAGGCAATTTAAGTGCGATATAAACTGGACAGAGCTCAGATGCATTAGCTCATTGCTTTCACTATACATTCATCTCACATGGCCTGTGTCCTTGGGATCAGGTTTTATATAGCAGTGAGGGTCAGAGCATAAACTTTAACACCAGCGTGATGAGCTAGTTTTAGACATAAGACTAAAATTTACTTGGTATGTCTTAGATTAAGGACTTAGAGCGCTGTGTTGACTTGTGTAGCCTGAGTTGAGTGCACAAAAGGAAATTTTAACCCGAAACCCCGTCATGCTCTCTCAGCCTTTCAACATTGTTTAACCTACTGGTTCATCAGTCCCTGCAAGTTTGGTCTTTTCTCTCCTCTCACCCAACCTATCAGCATATCAGCATAGTTCTGATCATATCTATCCCCTGCTCCAAAATTCTTCATGTGCTCCCCTCTGCTGACTGAATATATTTTTATAATCAATGCAAGGCTTCCCCAGTGGCTCATCGGTAACTACAATGCTGGAGCCACAGGAGATGCAGGTTCCATCCTTGGGTTGGGTAGATCCCCTGGAGGAGGGCATGGCACCCCACTCCAGTATTCTTGCCTGGCAAATCCCATGGACAGAGAAGCTTGGTGGGCTACAGTCCATAGCGTCACAGAGAGTTGGACACGACTGAAGTGACTTAGCATATACGCAAGACTTTTTACAATTGATCCTAACTTTTCCAGATTGTTTTCTGCTATTCATATATGTATAGCCCAGGCTTCAGTCTTTCCCAGAATATGCCCTGAACTTTCTTTCCAGTCTCTTCCTTCTCGTGTTAACCTATAATAATAATGTGATAATTATAATAATAGCTACCATCTATTTAGTCTTTACTAGATATGCATCGAGGAAGGCAATGGCACCCCACCCCAGTACTCTTGCCTGGAAAATCCAATGGACGGAGTAGCCTGGTGGGCTGCAGTCCATGGGGTCGCTAACAGTCGGACAGACTGAGCGACTTCACTTTCCCTTTTCTCTTTCATGCATTGGAGAAGGAAATGGCAACCCACTCCAGTATTCTTGCCTGGAGAATCCCAGGGATGGGGGAGCCTGGTGGGATGCCGTCTATGGGGTCACACAGAGTCGGACACGACTGAAGTGACTCAGCAGCAGCAGCAGCAGCAGATATGCATAATTTTCTAACAACTTTACATGCTTTATCTCATTTCTATCCTCATAACAATCCTAATAAAGTAGGCATCATATCCTTACTTTACAGATAAGGCTTGGAGAAGTCAAGCACCTTGCCCATAATCACCTACACAATTTTAGTGGTGGAAGGCTTCAAACACAGACCTCTGGATTATATGGCCATTCACTTAACCACCGCATTATACTGCCTCCCTCAGCTTGCTCTCTTCCAAGCGTCCTTACTACCCCCCTCCACATAACCGCACACACACCACCCCGCATGCCACAAGCGCATGGAAATTCTACCATCCTTCAAGACCCACTCCAAATGCTAGCTACTTCCTGCATACAGACTTTCCTGATCCCATCCCTCCTGCTTTAGGTGTTCCCCCTCTTCTGAAGCTCCAAAATATGTCTTTTCTGCCTAAGAATCCCTCAGGTTTCAACAGCTGCAGATATAGAGGTAAAATTATTTATTTTTAATGTTAACATTATAATGATGCCAAATCCTGTTCCGTGAATCACAGGGAGTCTGTTTTTCTACCAGTTTCCCTCCATATATAATTTCTGGGAACTACGTAGAACATGCTCCAAATCTATCTTATGACCCATGTTCTGAATGATTGCTGTATCAGAACTCTCTGGGGATCTCTTCAGGGTGTTTTCTCTTCCCATGGTAATTTGTTTCAATACTAACACCAAACCACTTTGTTGACTATCGTGCGTGTGTGCCTGTGAAGGCGCTTCAGTTGTGTCTGACTCTTTGCGATCCTATGGACTGTAGCCCGCCAGGCTCCTCTGTCCATGGATTCTCCAGGCAGGAATACTGGAGTGAGTTGCCATACCCTTCTCTAGGGGATCTTCCAGACCCAGGAATTGAACCCAGGTCTCCTGCACTGCAGGCAGATTCTTTACCACTGAGCCACCTGGGAAGCCTGTTGATTGAGCAAAACTAAGTTACCACAATGGTGAAGAATAACACCATGACAGTATCTCACTAATACCTCCAAGATGGAAGTCAGAAGAGTACATTTATAGAATTTAAGGATGTGGTTTAAGGGAGAATCTTTTAAGGTAGGGAATGATTGCTGCTGCTGCTGCTAAGTCACTTCAGTCACGTCCAACTCTGTGTGACTCCAGCCTACCAAGCTCCCCCATCCCTGGGATTCTCCAGGCAAGAACACTGGAGTGGGTTGCCATTTCCTTCTCCAATGCATGAACGTGAAAAGTGAAAGGGAATGATTGAGATTAGACAAATTTTATGACAGAGTAATTTTGGATTGATGAATATAGCAACACACATCTTCACACAAGTAGTGATAAAAATATTATCTAAGTGAATTGTTGCCTAAATAAGTAACTTTTCATCCTGATAGAACTGTTTATCCATGTGACCAAACTCTTTGCCCAGATCTTCAAGAATTTCCTGAAGCAAGAAGTAAAGTTATTTACCAGTTTACAGTGTTATCTATTGAGAAAGAATTTCCCAGAACCATGAGGTCATGCTGACATAGGTGATCTCACTTCCCAATGTCTCACCAGCTCCTGATTCATTGCTAGACTCTGCTATGGTGTATGACACAGCTTTTTGAGTTCTCACAGGAATACGAAGATACAGAGCGGAGAGGCCCACTTCCACTCCGAACAGCAGTTACCCTTGGAGCTCAACAACCCTAGCGCCAGCTCACTGCAGAGTTACTTTTTAATGTCTCTGAATTAAAGAATAAAGTGAATGCAAAGGTGGAAATTTCTGAAGACTAATGGACAAGGTAGCAGCGGGGGAAACTAAAGAGAAATGATTGATTTTTAGGACATTGATCAGAGTTGCCATAATATTGTGTTGTTGAAGGCTTTGTTATCGTTTTTCTGTTTGAAGCTCTCTGGTAGCATTTCCCAAGTGACGTCCTCAAGTTCACATTCATTTATGTGGGAAGCCCCAGCAGGCTGAAAGGGGAGATTGAGGTCAACTAATCTACCCAATATGTGATGACTTTAGAATTCTGTACTTCGAGGCAACTCCCAGCCTTGTGCATGTACCCCAATGTGGTGCTTTTTAAAACATCCACTAAAGTATCCCTGACGACAGAAAGTAAACTTTTACCTTGCTGCTGGTAATGTTACTACTTCAGTTCAGTTCGGTCACTCAGTCGTGTCTGACTCTTTGCGACCCCCACGGACTGCAGCACGCCAGGCTTCCCTGTCCATCACCAACTCCCAAGATTGCTCAAACTCATGTCCACCGAGTTGGTGATTCCATCTGACCATCTCATCTTCTGTCATCCCCTTCTCCTCCCGCCTTCAACCTTTCCCAGCATCAGGATCTTTTCCAGTGAGTCAGCTCTTCACATCAGGTGGCCAAAATATTGGAGTTTCAGCTTCAGATCCGTCCTTCCAATTAACATTCAGAACTGATTTCCTTTAGGATGAACTGGTTGGATCTCCTTGCAGTCCAAGGGACTCTCAAGAGTCTTCTCCAACATCACAGTTCAAAAGCATCGATTCTTCATTGCTCAGCTTTCTGTATTACTTCTTCAAGGGAACCAAAAAAAAAAAAAGTTTAAACTGGGATTTCTAAAAACCACCCCCATAGCCACTAAATTTGAGAGACACAGTCTTACATTTATCAGCTTACTTGTTTTACTCGGAGAGGTTAAGATGCTGTTCTTATAGCTGCTGACATAATAATGTCCCCCAAAATGGAGTTTGAAAGAACTTTCTTTGGGAGTTCGTGTAAAAAAATAATAAATAAATACAAAAAAAAAAGAATGAACCTCCTCCCTGCATGATTGAGGTTCAACATCAGCGTGGTTTATTTTTAGTTTTTATTTTATATTATCTCTAACTGCCATAAACAAAGGCACACAAGCGCCAATAGGCGCGCACACGCACGCGCAAATACACACACACACACACACACACACCCCTTTCAGATTCTGTAGCCTCAGGCAAGCCAGGCTGACTGAAAAGTCCTCTAAATGAGACTTCCCCTTGGAGCAGCACAAACAAGCATCACCTTCTGCTCTGTTCCTCCCACCTCGGTGAGCTACGGTGAAGATGAGGAAGGTGGAGGGAAAAGGGAATCCCAGACCTCTCTGGAGGCCCTCTACTCAGAGACCCTCTAAAGCCCTCCAGACTGTTAAAGACTTCCCCTTGGAGCAGCACAAACAAGCATCACCTTCTGCTCTGTTCCTCCCACCTCGGTGAGCTAGGGTGAAGATGAGGAAGGTGGAGGGAAAAGCGAATCCCAGACCTCTCTGGAGGCCCTCTACTCAGAGACCCTCTAAAGCCCTCCAGACTGTTAAATCAGACCAGGCCTCATGTTTCCGGGGGTGTAATAAAGGCTGCAGAAGTAATAGGAACATCCTTGCCACTGTCAAAACTAATCTGCTAATGGGAAAGTTTGTGGCAAGCCTTGAGTCGCTCCTATCTGCGAGGAAACCGGCTTCCTATTTAGAGAAAATGGAGCTGTTATTCTTAAGCAGAGAGAGGCCTATTGTGTGGGTAATCACAGGGAGGCCTGGCTGACCTGGCAATGAGGTAGTGTCGCTAAATACCTGAAGGCGAGGGGCGCCTGAAATGAAAGCGAAGGCCCCATCTGCCAGGCTGTAATGATTGCGCTATTTGGAGGCAGAAAGGTTTGTCTGGAGCAGCTGGTTTCTCTCCAAGTGACCTTTTAGCATTTCTGCTTTTGCCGTCTGACAGATGTGTCAAGTCAATAATTTCAAAAGCCCCTGAGTAAATAACCAATTGTGAGCAAGGATGACCCAAAGCGATGACAAAATGGCTGCACGCGGCGCATTATGGGGCATAATACCGAGGGCTGGAACCAGGAACATTATCAGAAGGGAAAGAAAAAAAATTTTTTTGTCTTTATTTTTGACTAAATGGCTTTCCTATCCATACATCAGTTGTTTTTGTATTGGAGGTGGGGGGAGAATAGGGAAGTGTGGGTGGACCGGAGGGCCTTGTGGGGGCTACGGTCGGCAGGGTGCGGGCCCCAGGGTGGCGTCTGGGCTCCGGAACTGATCTCCCACTTGCCCCCTCACGCAGCCGGAAGGACCGCAGCTGACAGGCACCTCGGAAGATGGCGGCTGAGGAGAGGCAACTATGCGCCCAGACCTGAAGTCTTGCAAAGAGTTTTCACAGGCCACGCAGGGGCTGTTATCTGGGAATGAAGGGGGACAGGATATTCAGGAGCCAAAGCTGGAAAGGATCCAGTGAAGCAGGAGTGAGCATGGTGGGACTTAGTAGAGATGTGTATAAGAGACAGTTTTCCTACATTGGACTTGTTAGGAATTTTCTCCACCACCCCCATTTTTTAATGAGCTACATAAATTCAAGTTTAACTGAACGTTGTCCTTCAGAGGCAAAATTCTTCCAGAGACAAACAATTATTGGGAGAGAATTCATGAAGTAAGAGGAGCTGTGGTGTGCTGAAGCCAGCTCATACCAGCTCATAAAAGTCCATGTCAAATCTTCAGCAATTTTGCAAACTGGTTTTTAAATCATTGGTAACTTGATATTGGTCATAGCAGTGGTATTTACATCATGGAAGTTCAGTTCAGTTTAGTCACTCAGTCATGTCTGACTCTGACCCCATGGACCAGAGCACACCAGGCCTCCCTGTCTATCACCAACTCTCAGAGTGTACTCAAACTCATGTCCATTGAGTCAGTGATGCCATCCAACCATCTCACCCTCTGTCATCCCCTTCTCCTCCTGCCTTCAATCTTTCCCAGCATCAGAGTCTTTTCAAATGAGTCAGCTCTCTGCATCAGGTGGCCAAAGTATTGGAGTTTCAGCTTCAGCATCATTCCTTCCAATGAACACCCAGGATGATCTCCTTTAGGATGGACTGGTTGGATCTCCTTGCAGTCCAAGGGACTCTCAAGAGTCTTCTCCAGCACCACAGTTCAAAAGCATCACACTGTATACATCAGGGCTCTTTCTCCTCAGAGAACTGATTGTTACACATTTGCCAGCACACTGCTGGCACAGGTGAGTCTGAGCCCCGGAGAATACTTCCATTTGGTCATGAGGTCCAGCTTCTTCTCTCCTTTTCCAACTCTGTATTGCTTGTTCTCAACTCATTCAATACCAAAGCTGAGGCTGATCAATGACATATAATATTAACTCATTCAAAAGAAGTTTGAGAATGCCTAAGGATTATGGTTATATTCCTCCCCCCTTTTTTTTAAGAATAAATATTGCTTACGCATTAAAGTCAAAATGCTTAAAAATAGCATAGAGTTCTCCACATTTGGCTTTATTTCTATAACTTTAATCTGACTGCTCACCAAAATAAAGCTTCTGCTCAGTTTTGGTGGATCTGGTCCATGAAATTCCCAGGATATGCCATGCTTGTTCCCGACATCAAACCTTTGCTCATTTATGAATTCCTTGTCAGAACTGCTGGCCCTGTCCTACTACCCAGCTAACCCTACACCTTCTTCAAAGTCCAACTTCAACTCACGTGCTTTAGTTCTTCTCTCACACCTCTAGTCCAAAAGGATTTCTCTCCTTTTATCTATAACTTCCATGTTTTTTTTTGTTTTTTGTTTTTTGTTTTTGCTTCTACCTCTTACTTTGACTCTTAAGCATACAATAGCTAGCTTGCATTTTCTCTTTGTTCCTTTCCATAAGAATGTCTTCTCTACTCATAAAGTATTACCTCTTGAAGACCAATGATGTATGTTACATAAGATAATGCATACCTTCCCCAGGTCCTAGCACAGCCCTAACACATGGTAAGTGCTTCAGACAGTATTCTCAGCTCTCTGACTATCCACTCTTTAAGGAAGTCTTTAACAGATACTGCCCCCTGGGCCCCAACTCCCAGAAATCCTGACTGGGTTAGTTTGTTGTGTCTATAAATGTTTCCAAATGGTTACAGATCCATCTACATTATTGCTACCCAATCCAGAATCCCTGGGTGATTTTGACATACAACCTGGTAGCTCAGCTGGTAAAGAATCTGCCTGCAATGCAGGAGACCCCAGTTCAATTCCTGAGTCAGGCAGACCCTCTGGAGAAGGGCTAGAATATTCCAGTATTCTTGGGCCTCCTTGGTGGCCCAGTCAGTTAAGAATCTGCCTGCAGTGTGGGAGATCTGGGTTCAGTATCTGGTTTGGGAAGATACCCTGGAGGAGGACATGGCAACCCACTCCAGTATTCCTGCCTGGAGAATCCCCATAGACAGAGGAGCCTGGCGGACTTCAGTCCATGGGGTCACAAAGAGTCAGTCGGACATTACTGAGCAACTAACCTTTTCACCCTCTATGGCTGAGAAACTTTACTTAAAAATTAAATGAATGAATGGGTGAATGGATGGATATAAAACTAAATCACACAAAATAATTATCAACACCTCTTTTTTTTTTTTTTAAACCAAGGTTGATGCACCGCTAACTGAAATGGAATGCTATGGTCATCAAGGCCCTGATCTTGACCATGAGCTCCTTAAGAATAAGTCGTATTTGTAGCAAGATCTCCATGTATCACAGTGTCTGGCGCCAACTACGTACACACATATAGATGATTGGTGTTTCTACTTTATCCACTTATATTTCTCCCACCTCACCAACCTGGCTGGTAGAACCTTCCAGATCTCAACTTAGATGACAGCAAAATAAGAAAGTTTTTGTTGTTGTTTTAAAGCTATTTTTTTTTAATAGTAAGACAAAGGAATGGATAAGTTAAATGTTTGATGAAGATGATGAAATAAAAAAGCAGAACAATTGTCTCTTGTTTGCTTTTATTTTTCCTCCATAAAAGAGAATTATATTCAGACTGCAATGGATGAAGCACAAACCTTAGTAGGAGAGATACAGAGTGTCTAGCAGCTTTAAAATGTGTTCAAGTCCAGATGCATTACATCTAAGACAATTAAAACAATTTGCAGCTGTTATCGCAGCTGCTAGTGTCCTGGGAAAAAAAATCAGAGAGAATGGGAAAATTGCCAAAAGATCAGAGCAAAGCAAATGCCTCAGATTTCAAAAAAGGGGATTTCGTAATCCAGAACTAGATAAGTTTGACTTTCATATTCAGCAACATTCTAAAGTATATTCTTCACCAGATAATTTATATGCACTTAGTAGAGAAAGAGCTAATCATTAGAAAGGATGAGGTTGCCAAAAATAATTCAGTGCAAGTGATTTTTATATGATTACTATATTAGAAGGAGAGTAGATGGAAATACTATCACAGGCAAAATTCATTTAAAAACCAGTCAAGATTGATTCAAAGGCAATGTATTGAGTCCTTTGAGTTCATCCGCAAAAGTCTTAATGATGGAATATCCAGGAAAATGCAGTTGCTGCCTTCAAGGGTATTTCACTCTAGAAGGAGAGAAAGAAGACAAAGTCATTCTTCATGGGGTAAAACATGGGTATAAGACAGAAAGGTGAAAGTAAAGTCTTAGATGAAGGAAAATAATTGAAGAGATTAGCATATCAATGAGGATCAGGACAAAGAGAAATAAGAGGACTTATTTCTCAGGTCAAAAGAGCTGAGAACTGGGCACAGGGGACCAGGAACATGGCAGATGAAGAAAACAGGTGAAAAGCTTCATGACAGTGGGCATGATGGCTTAAGGAGCTGCAGGAAGTTCAGGAAGACAGGACATAGAATTCAAAGTGTAGAGTGAGGCACAAAGAAAGAAAGGCAGGAGAAACAGGCAAAAGTCAGACCTAAAAGTCATGTTAAAGAGTATGGACTTTATTCTGGGAGTACTGGAGAACCTTGGAAAGATATTAAGCCAGAAAATGCACACTGATTTCACCAAGACATTTAATAGTCGAACATGATTGAAGCGACTTAGCAGCAGCAGCAGCAGCGTGGGCTGCAAGATCAAACCAATCAATGCTAAAGGAAATCAACCCTGAATATTCACTGGGAGTACTGTTGCTGAAGTTGAGCCTCCAATACTTTGGCCACCTGATGCAAAGAGCCAGCTCATGGGAAAAGACCCTGATGTTGGGAAATTTGAAGGCAAAAGGAGAAGGGAGCAGCAGAGAATGAGATGGTTAGATAACACCGCTGACTCGATGCACATGAATTTGAGCAAACTCAGGAGACAGTGGAAGACAGAAGAGCCTGGTGTGTTACCGTCTATGGGGTCACAGACAGTTAGACACATCTTAGTGACTGAAAAATAACAATATCATATCATGACGGATGTGTGGAGAGCTATGGACTGGGCAACAATAAAGTAGACTTGTAGTCATTTGAAAAACTGTCCTATAAAATGTCAATGCATAAAATTGTTAGCAAATAGGAAGAACTTTGTTAGCATTTTTCTACATCCTTTCCTTAATTCTACTTCATTCAGCAAATGAGTCAAGAATTGGAGCCTTTTCATAGGTGATACAAAGCTAAGATTAGTGTGTTGTTCAACATTATCAAGATCTGGGAAGACTTCAGCAGGATAGGATGAAGGGCCTAACCCAGAAAGATAAAATTTTAAACTGAATTATGTTTAAAAAATAATCTATTGTAGGAAGATAAAATTTGCAAGCCCCACTATATAATACTTCATGTGAAAATATAAATTCTAAGGTCAAAAAAAAAAAAAAAGCCATCATATTAGAGAGCTCTATGACCCTCTTTCCAGAATTAAAAAAATAAAATAAAATGCTGTCAGTGATACTGTTGTATTTGGATCAAGGTGGGCAATGGCTCCACCAGCTCATGTTTGGAGAACTATGTCCACTTTTAGATCCTGATATGCAATGTCAAGGTATTTGACTACCTGGAAGACACATGATGTTTTTAAAAAAGGTATAAAGATATATGTTTTAAAAAAATTAGAGGCCCTTAAATTTTTAAAAGATTCATTTCAGAGGATTAAAATAGAGCCACTAAGGGAAATCCCTATATAATGTAAACAGTTTTAGAAAAGATAATTTAGAGGACTGAGGGATTGTAGGGCATTGGGTGACTAGAAATTTAGAATTTATAAATGGAATGGGCTGCCTATGGCTTGTGATCTTCCTATCACTAGAGAAGTTTACACCATCTCTCAGAGATGTTTGCTAAAGATGTTTACTCAAGATATTGGAGATGTCCACCTAGTTTCTTGGGGATATTTGAAAGGGAATTTTCAAACTGGAAGAAATATTTCACTCTTCCCATTTTGAGACTCTATTAATTTATCATAACCACACCTACCTTTATGTCACTAAAGGACTAATGGAGAATACTGACTTATACCAATTTTGCCAGTTTACATTCATCTTTGCCTTCTTTAATCTAGTAGTTAACCTACAATTTCAGGAATTGATTCCTCCTCCTATTGGACATTCTTTTTAAAAGGTCCCAAACATCTCTTCGCCAGTCATCATGTCCTTTTAAGACTATAGACACATGGGTTGTCACAGATGTTGCAATATAAATAAGCAAGGATATCAAAGCTTTGTGCATGAGTTTTCTTCTAAGGAATTTTGACACAACCCAGGATTTCCTTTCTGTCCATCTTAGTCATGAGCCAGAGTCACCTTCTCTTTATAAGATTCATGCCACTGTTACAAGCTTTTTGACAAACAAGTTTAAAAGTAGCTCTCTAGTCACCTCTGACCTCCCCATTGGAGCATAAATTCCAGCCCAACCACTGGTGTTTGTTGGGGCCACTCATTTCAGACATCCCCACCCCCCCAACCCCATTTCAGACTATTCCTGTGCTACTTCTATAGCTTTTTACCTCCAGGGTCCTCTTTGAAAATTTTGCAGTGCTCAAGGCTACTGATGAATTTTCCTTTGGGCTCTGAGGATAATCTTTCCATACCCATGACCTTGGAATTCCATTATAATACAGACTACAATACAAAACCATTGTGTTTAAAGAACACTCCATAAACTCCATCCGACCTCTATCCCCTTGACTTCCTCCTTGTTCCCTTGCTGGTACCCCTGCACAAGGCGTCAGTAGTTGCTCCACGCTTCGCAACAAGAGAAGCCACGGCCATGGGAACCCTGAGCAAAAAAAAAAAAAAAAGCCATCATATTAGAGAGCTCTATGACCCTCTTTCCAGAATTAAAAAAATAAAATAAAATGCTGTCAGTGATACTGTTGTATTTGGATCAAGGTGGGCAATGGCTCCACCAGCTCATGTTTGGAGAACTATGTCCACTTTTAGATCCTGATAT
Source organism: Oreotragus oreotragus (assembly GCA_006410675.1). Lineage (NCBI taxonomy): Eukaryota > Metazoa > Chordata > Mammalia > Artiodactyla > Bovidae > Oreotragus > Oreotragus oreotragus. The sequence goes on from SJYX01023730.1 coordinate 220,281, forward strand.
GCAATGTCAAGGTATTTGACTACCTGGAAGACACATGATGTTTTTAAAAAAGGTATAAAGATATATGTTTTAAAAAAATTAGAGGCCCTTAAATTTTTAAAAGATTCATTTCAGAGGATTAAAATAGAGCCACTAAGGGAAATCCCTATATAATGTAAACAGTTTTAGAAAAGATAATTTAGAGGACTGAGGGATTGTAGGGCATTGGGTGACTAGAAATTTAGAATTTATAAATGGAATGGGCTGCCTATGGCTTGTGATCTTCCTATCACTAGAGAAGTTTACACCATCTCTCAGAGATGTTTGCTAAAGATGTTTACTCAAGATATTGGAGATGTCCACCTAGTTTCTTGGGGATATTTGAAAGGGAATTTTCAAACTGGAAGAAATATTTCACTCTTCCCATTTTGAGACTCTATTAATTTATCATAACCACACCTACCTTTATGTCACTAAAGGACTAATGGAGAATACTGACTTATACCAATTTTGCCAGTTTACATTCATCTTTGCCTTCTTTAATCTAGTAGTTAACCTACAATTTCAGGAATTGATTCCTCCTCCTATTGGACATTCTTTTTAAAAGGTCCCAAACATCTCTTCGCCAGTCATCATGTCCTTTTAAGACTATAGACACATGGGTTGTCACAGATGTTGCAATATAAATAAGCAAGGATATCAAAGCTTTGTGCATGAGTTTTCTTCTAAGGAATTTTGACACAACCCAGGATTTCCTTTCTGTCCATCTTAGTCATGAGCCAGAGTCGCCTTCTCTTTATAAGATTCATGCCACTGTTACAAGCTTTTTGACAAACAAGTTTAAAAGTAGCTCTCTAGTCACCTCTGACCTCCCCATTGGAGCATAAATTCCAGCCCAACCACTGGTGTTTGTTGGGGCCACTCATTTCAGACATCCCCACCCCCCCAACCCCATTTCAGACTATTCCTGTGCTACTTCTATAGCTTTTTACCTCCAGGGTCCTCTTTGAAAATTTTGCAGTGCTCAAGGCTACTGATGAATTTTCCTTTGGGCTCTGAGGATAATCTTTCCATACCCATGACCTTGGAATTCCATTATAATACAGACTACAATACAAAACCATTGTGTTTAAAGAACACTCCATAAACTCCATCCGACCTCTATCCCCTTGACTTCCTCCTTGTTCCCTTGCTGGTACCCCTGCACAAGGCGTCAGTAGTTGCTCCACGCTTCGCAACAAGAGAAGCCACGGCCATGGGAACCCTGAGCACCATCCTTGAGAAAGCCCATGAGCAACACTGAAGACCCAGAGCCGCCAAAAATAAATAAATAATTTGTTTAAAAAAAAAAAAAAAACTATGCAATACCATATTCGGTCAAATTGTATTGTCTTGGTAAAATTCCAACCCTGGTCCTGGCAGAGATCACAGTTGACTTTCCCTTCCACCACTACAACCTGCTTAAACCCTTTCTTCTCCTTGAAGTATTGATATACAACCCCTCCCCCACAACACACACAGAATACTATAACTTTATTGAAGAAAAACTAGTGTCTCTAAAAGGAAAATAGTATCTGCTCTATTTGTTTTTTCCCTATTTACTTCTCAATCTATTACAGTCTAGATTTCTGCCACAGCTGTTCAACTAAACTGGCTCTCACCCTACTGGTTGATGAATAGGATGGACAGGTTCCTGTGAAATTATTTCTTTATCTCCTTCCAATGTTTGTCCTTGTTGATCACTTTCTTTTTCAAATTTTATTCTGCCTTAACCTTCAATATTTTCCTCATGACTGGCTGGCTCTTCTTTTTTTAAGTTTTCTTGTCTCTCTATAACAGCCCCTTAAAAATTGATCTTTACCAAGATTTTACTCCCAGTACTTGACTTATCTCATGGCTCACACTTTCCCTTGGGTAATCTCATCCATGCACTAACTACAACTAAGCTTGCAGATGGTGACATCTGACCTCTAGGCTCAGTGCTTCTGCTTGCATATGCAATAAGCTTATGACTTCAAACTGACCAGAACTAACCTCATCATTTTTCTTGCCCCAACCCATCAAAAAAAAAAAAAGAGGGAAAAGTCTATTAAAAACCTATATTGTATTGGCTTTACCTCTCTGCCACCACTTTCATTCTGACAATGAATGACCAAGATGCAAAATAATAGAATATTAAGAATATTCAGCAGATAGAGACTAGCAACTCTGTTCTTAAAAAGTACACAAAAACCAAGTTAGTGTTTCTTCAGATTGCTACCTTTATTAAAAGACACGAAATTAGAAGAGGAGCTATACTCACCTGCAGTTGCCAGTCCATAAGTGTTTTTTTTTCAACAAGCAAAACCTTACAACCCAAACTGGAACAGACACACAAAACTGCAGGAATGCAGATGTTCAGTTTAGAAAGGGATTTTGTGAATAAATCATGTAGGCTGAAACTCACTAAATTCCTCCTATCTTGGCTATTTATATGATAAAACAATATAAGCTGCTGTGTTTCAAAAGAAAAAAATCTTTAAAACTCCCCTAATGCTCTTTCTACAAACACAGGTGGATTTGCTGTCTGAGGTACTCTTCTTCCTTTCATAAGTGAGGCTAAAATCTTCTCGGATAAGGTCAGCATCTTTTTTTCTGCTGTGAATCCTCAGATGTAGGCTGCCACCAGAAAATAAAGTCATAAAAAGGAAATCCCAGACCAGGACTGCATATGCCAAAGTAGCAAGCACCTCAGCATATGTACAGAGTGCAACCCTGTTATTCTGCACCTGGTGCTATACCAGTGTGGATTCTAGAAGCAAAGGAATAAACAGTTATTTTGACAAAGCAGTATTATCTGTTGGCCTGCAGTAAATTTGCTTGAAATTCTAACAACTTCCCTGCGTAGAATATCCACCCACCTAATATTCTTTCTTTAGATGAAATCTTATAATAACAAATCTGTGATTACATTTCCTATTTTCATTTTTTTTCCAAGAGCACTGTTGGCCTCTGCTGTATAAGAACCATAGTGCATCTATCTCCATTAACGTTGTCACATGGGTTTTATAAAATCATATTACAAAATGTGGGTCAGTGATCACTGAATCATGTAATTTATCAAGACAATACCCAGATGCACTGTTTGACATTCGTCTTACAGGGATGCAATCTACTGGTATAAACAACTCTGCAGTGCCTACCTACTATTCTTCAGAAGCAAAGGTCATTTGCAACTGGGGTAAAAAAGTCAATATACAGAGTTCCACCATCAAATGTTTAATGTCCCTATAGGATCAGTAAAACTGACAGCACTCCTCCATTGGATAATACATCATCTCCTCAGCTTGATCTGCTAATTATGTCTCTGCATTCAGAGTTTTAGAACCAAAAAGGATTTTATCTCCACACCCAACCCCCTGATTTTACTCAAGAACACCTTGAAATACATAGAACAAGCACAATATATAAAGACAAGTAATTTCCCCAGTAGTTAGTGATGAAGTCTAAAATTCTTTTCAAATTTTGTCTATTACATTGTTCCTCCATTTCCTTAATCACATTATTGCATACATGCATGCTGAGTTGCTAAGTCATGTCAATTCTTTGCAACCCCATGGACTGCAGCCCACCAGGCTCCTCTGTCCGTGGGATTTTTCAGGCAAGAATACTGGAGTGGGTTGCCATTTCTTCCTCCAGGGGACCTTCCCAACCCAGGGACTGAACCCTCATCTCCTGCACCTCTTACATCAGCAGGCGGAGACTTTACCACTGAGCCACCTGGGAAGCCCAATCACACTGTTAGGATAGAATCAATTTCTTAATCCCTGTGTTGCTGCTAAACTGCTTCAGTCGTGTCCAACTCCGTGTGAAACCATAAACAGCAGCCCACCAGGCTCCCCCATCCCTGGGATTCTCCAGGCAAGAACACTGGAGTGGGTTGCCATTTCCTTCTCCAATGCATGAAAGTGAAAAGTCAAAGTGAAGTCACTCAGTCATGTCCGACTCTTCACGACCCCATGGACTGCAGCCCACCAGGCTACTCCATCCATGGGATTTTCCAGACATGAGTACTGGAGTAGGGTGCCATCACTTTCTCCAAATCCCTGTATTACACTTAACTAAATCATTTTTTAGTACCTGCTTTATACCAGGTACCAAAATAGATATTAGAAATAATGGAGGTGCCTCTCCCCTATGTATTATTAATAATACCACCAAAGAAGGACTTTAAGAAAGATAGGAGATAAGATGCAATTGTCCCTGATCTTTATGACAGCTTCTTCTCAGTCTTGCTGGCATCTTTTCCTTTGAAGAAGGATTACTGCATCTCTACTGGATGTCTTACAGGTTCCCTAAGCTCAGCATGTCCATAAGTGAAGACATCACCTACAGCCCTTTTTGAGGTCCTTATTGGAGGGAACAGTCACAACTCCACAATGCAAGTGCCCTATTTCACCTGTCGATAGTGGTGTCTGTCTCTTTTACTAAAGTTCAAGCTCCTTAAAGGCAATCCTGTGGCTTCTCATCTAGGTATCCTCAGCACTCAACACTTCTCTTGGGGCTTGGTAGATAGATAATAAATATGGAATAAATAAATAAAACCATTTTCTCTGCATCACTTGAAACAAAATCCTGAGTATATCCAATTAGTTTATAAATCCTATACCTTTTAGTCTCTTAAATATGTCCCAAAGCTATATTTTCTTCTTTATCGAAACACTGCCTTGGTTTAGGTTCAGGGATGCTTTGCTGAGGACATTGTCACAGCTCCTAAATATTCTGTTTCTAGAATAGCCCTTTCCCACTCAATCTTATACATAGAACATCATAAATAAAATTTGACTCGGATTCTATTTCTTCTTTGCTTAAAATCCTTTCATGGCTCCCTATCAGGAGCTGCATTACTGACAAAATAGAGACACAGCCCCAACCCC
>SJYX01023732.1:0-58465 GCA_006410675.1 Oreotragus oreotragus
TTTTTTTTTTTTTTTTTTTAGAACACCTACTATCTCATAGAATTTTCCACATTCTAGATTTTGAAGACTGGATCCTGGTGGTGTCATTTAATATTAATACATTCTTCTGTTCCTTGTGTTTCCAATAAAACATCAAATCTGGAGGCTTGACCAGATGTAAGTTAAGTTTGATTTGGGGGAGCAACAAGATATGATAGATGGTGGTGCATCCTTCATAACTCCATCATACGAGGAAGCCCAAGATGTCTCTACCATCTGTTTTTTTGTGATGTTAAAAATGATTAGTGGGCTCAGCATTGTCAGTCTGATACATCCACTACAGAAATCCCCAACAGATTCTTACCTACTCATTTTAGCAGTCATTGATGATCATTGCTAGATCCATTATCAAATTTCCATATTAGGCGATTTTCTAAAAAAAAGAAGTTGAGCATTCCATAATGTCATACATCTTTTTTAATTTGAACTGAACTGTTTATTTCATTAATGCACTTTACTAAATTAAATAACATTTAATATGAAATTTAATAACTGATCTTTATTTCCCCTCCTTTTAGTAATTTGAGATAGTTCTGGAACCTTATAAAAGACATTCAAGGTGCCGTGCTCTTTCACAAGAAAAGCCAAAACGTTGTTTTTGGAGCTGTTTTTCCCATGTGTGTGTATATTTTTCTCCCATTATTGTTAAAGGTAATTTTAACCTTACACAAATGATCTGTTGATTTGAAATATCATGGGAAAACTTTGACCTAGAACATTTTCAAAGAGGTTAGTTACTGGAAATACAAAAAAGCTAAGGATACTTGGCAAGGTGGTTATATTACATGCTTCAAATCTCTACACAAGTACATAGCTTTCTCCATCCTCAGATTTTTCAATTTCCAATTTAGTTTCTCAATTTCCTGTAAATTAAATTTTAAGAACCTTAAATGACATTCAAGGCCTTCCTTTAGCCTTAATTCTCCACTTCATCAGTCTCACATCTACCACTTTTCTGCATTTCTAGCCAAACTAGACAACTGACTATTCCCCTTACTCCTCCTGTCTCTCCAGGAGTCAAGTACTTCCCTGGGGTACACATGAGGAGTGTGCTGCTAAGTTGCTTCAGTCGTGTCCGACTCTGTGCGACCCCATAGACAGCAGCCCACCAGGCTCCCCAGTCCCTGGGATTCTCCAGGCAAACACATGGGGAGTTTACTTCTCTTCTAAGGTGTTTCGTTTCTTTCTATTAACAGATTCACATATATTCATGCTCTCTTACTAGACATGTAGAGGACAGCTACTCTTTCTTGGCTAACANGTCCGACTCTGTGCGACCCCATAGACAGCAGCCCACCAGGCTCCCCAGTCCCTGGGATTCTCCAGGCAAACACATGGGGAGTTTACTTCTCTTCTAAGGTGTTTCGTTTCTTTCTATTAACAGATTCACATATATTCATGCTCTCTTACTAGACATGTAGAGGACAGCTACTCTTTCTTGGCTAACACCATGTCTTTCTACTATTTAAGAGATATTAGCGCCTTGATTTCCTTTAGGGGAAATACTTTGCCCACACTGCATTGCTAACCATGATATCCTATACCAAGCAGGACACAGCTCCAGATCCCATGTTCAGTGAATTAAAGGACACCTTCTCCCTAAAATGTTAATTGTCAGCAAAGTGACTAAAAGATTGACAATGTTTATAAGTGATTAATTGGCAGTCAGATGAGTTTCTCAAGAACTAATAGTTATTATTTACTGAGTGCCTGCCAAGGAACCCTATATGTATGCAATCCATGAAGTATTTATTTTGTTGTTTTCAGGGATTTTCTCTCTCACCTTTTCTTTCTCACTTAGCCTCAGTTGGTCATTTCTTTACTCCCAGTTCATATTCACTTAGGAACATTCAAATAAACCTTACTCCTAAAGTGCCTGATGAATTCTTCTAGCCATACTTGTAGGGTTGTTTTCTCTGGCCTCAAATAAAACAGGAACTGGGAGAAAGAGAAAAGTAGAATAGGAATTCAAACTGATAAGGAAGATGGTTAGAAAGAGGAAGGACAAGAATTTTCAGAGTTTTGGGAAGCAGCATGAAAGGTTTTCTGATTTTTTTACCTACAGGTAACTTGTCATTCGGGCTTCCCCAGTGGCTCAGATGGTAAAGAATATGCCTGCCAACGCAGGAGACCCAGGTTCAATCACTGTATTGGGAAAATCCCCTGGAGAGGGGAATGGCAACCTACTCCAGTATTCTTGTCTGGAGAATCCCATGGGTGGAGGGCTACAGTCCATGGGGTTACAAAGAGCTGGATACAACTGAGTGACTAAGCACACATGCAACCTCTCATTCAACAGTCCTGGACACTTGTGGGTCCTCCTGGAGAAAGGGGTGAGGGAATTTAGATACCTTACACGAAGATGAGGATAAAAAACAAACAAAAAGCATCCTTACTGTAACCACAATAAAATTGGAATAAAATGAATGGGAAATACACTGTAAATGAGGCAGAGGTAGAACCGATGTTAATTTTATTTCTTTTCCATTTCTAACTGCACTGGCTTCAACTTTTAAAACAATGTTAAGTGAAAATGTAGTAATAGTATAATGAGAACCATCCTTGTTATCTTTCTAACTTCCAATATTTCTCCACTAAATGCAATACGGATTATTAGTGTCAGCCAGTCAGTCAGTTCAGTCGCTCAGTTGTGTCCAAGTCTTTGCAACCCTATGAATTGTAGCACGCCAGGCCTCCCTGTCCATCACCATCTCCCGGAGTTCACTCAGACTCACGTCCATCTAGTCGGTGATGCCATCCAGCCAGCTCATCCTCTGTTGTCCCCTTTTCCTCCTGCCCCATTCCCTCCCAGAATCAGGGTCTTTTCCAGTCAACTCTTCGCATGAGGTGGCCAAAGTATTGGAGTTTCAGTTTTACCATCATTCCTTCCAATGAACACCCAGGACTGATCTCCTTTAGGATAGACTGGTTGGATCTCCTTGCAGTCCAAGGGACTCTCAAGAGTCTTCTCCAATAGCACAGCTCAAAATCATCAATTCTTCGGTGCTCAGCTTTCTTCACAGTCCAACTCTCACATCCATACATGACCATTGGAAAAACCATACATAGCCTTGACTAGATGGACCTTAGTCGATAAAAGTAATGTCTCTGCTTTTGAATACGCTATCTAGGTTGGTTGTAACTTTCCTTCCAAGGAGTAAGCGTCTTTTAATTTCATGGCTGCAGTCACCATCTGCAGTGATTTTGGAGCACCAAAAGATAAAGCCTGACACTGTTTCCACTATTTCCCCATTTATTTCCCATGAAGTGATGGGATCAGATACCATGATCTTACTTTTCTGAATGTTGAGCTTTAAGCCAACTTTTTCACTCTCTTCTTTCACTTTCATCAAGAGGCTTTTTAGTTTCTTTTCACTTTCTGCCATAAGGGTGGTGTCATCAGCATATATGAGGTTACTGATACTTCCCCCAGCAATCTTGATTCCAGCTTGTGCTTCTTCCAGCCCAGCGTTTGTCATGATGTACTCTGTGTACAAGTTAAATAAGCAGGGTGACAATATACAGCCTTGACGTACTCCTTTTTCTATTTGGAAACAGTCTGTTGTTCCATGTGAGTTCTAACTGTTGCTTCCTGACCTGCATACAGGTTTCTCAAGAGGCAGGTCAGGTGGTCTGGTATTCCCATCTCTTGAAGAATCTTCCATAGTTTATTGTGATCTACACAGTCAAAGGCTTTGGCATAGTCAATAAAGCAGAAATAGATGTTTTTGTGGAACTCTCTTGCTTTTTCCATGATCCAGCGGATGTTGGCAATTTGATCTCTGGTTCCTCTGCCTTTTCTGAAACTAGCTTCAACANCCACAGTTTCTTGTGATCCACACAGTCAAAGGCTTTGGCATAGTCAATAAAGCAGAAATAGATGTTTTTGTGGAACTCTCTTGCTTTTTCCATGATCCAGCGGATGTTGGCAATTTGATCTCTGGTTCCTCTGCCTTTTCTGAAACTAGCTTCAACATCAGGAAGTTCACAGTTCAGGTATTGCTGAAGCCTGGCTTGGAGAATTTTGAGCATTATTTTACTAGCATGTGAGATGAGTGCAATTGTGCAGTAGTTTGAGCAACTTTTGCATTGCCTTTCTTTGGGACTGGAATGAAAACTGATCTTTTCCAGTCCTGTGGCCACTGCTGAGTTTTCCAAATCTGCTGGCATATTGAGAGCAGCACTTTCACAGCATCATCTTTCAGGATTTGAAACAGCTCAACTGGAATTCCATCACCTCTACTAGCTTTGTTTGTAGTGATGCTTTCTAAGGCCCACTTGACTTCACATTCCAGGATGTCTGGCTCTTAGGTGAGTGATCACACCATCGTGATTATCTTTGTCATGAAGCTCTTTTTTATACAGTTCTCCTGTGTATTCTTGCCACCTCTTCTTAATATCTTCTGCTTCTGTTAGGTCCATACCATTTCTGTCCTTTATCAAGCCCATCTTTGCATGAAATGTTCCCTTGGTATCTCTAATTTTCTTGAAGAGATCTCTAGTCTTTCCCATTCTGTTCTTTTCCTCTATTTGTTTGCATTGATCACTGAGGAAGGCTTTCTTATCTCTCCTTTCTATTTTTTGGAACTCTGCATTCAGATGCTTGTATCTTTCCTTATCTCCTTGGCTTTTCACTTCTCTTTTTTTCACAGCTATTTGTGAAGCCTCCTCAGACAGCCATTTTGCTTTTTTGCATTTCTTTTCCATGGGGATGGTCTTGATCACTGTCTCCTGTACAATGTCATGAACCTCCATCCATAATTCATCAGGGATGCTGTCTATCAGATGTAGTTCCTTAAATCTATTTCTCACTTCCACTGTATAATCATAAGGGATTTGATTTAGGTCACACCTGAATGGTCTAGTGGTTTTCCCTACTTTCTTAAACTTAAGTCTGAATTTGGCAATAAGGAGTTCATGATCTGAGCCACAGTCAGCTCCTGGTCTTGTTTTTTGCTGACTGTATATAGCTTCTCCATCTTTGGCTTCAAAGAATATAATCAACCTGATTTCGGTGTTGACCATCTGGTGATGTCCATGTGTACAGTCTTCTCTTGTGTTGTTGGAAGAGGGTGTTTGCTATGACCACTGCGTTCTCTTGGCAAAACTCTATTAGATTTTGCCCTGCTTCGTTCTGTACTCCAAGGCTAAATTTGCCTGTTACTCCAGGTGTTTCTTGACTTCCTACTTTTGCATTCCAGTCCCCTATAATGAAAAGGACATCTTTTTTGGGTGTTAGTTCTAAAAGGTATTGTAGGTCTTCATAGAACCGTTCAATTTCAGCTTCTTCAGTGTTCCCAAGTATGATATTAGGTGTTGTGAGAGGGTATCAGAGGGCAGACACACTAAACTATAATCACGGAAAACTAGCCAATCTGATCACATGGACCACAGCCTTGTCTAACTCAATGAAACTAAGCCGTGCCATGTGGGGCCACCCAGGATGGGAGGGTCATGCTGGAGAGGTCTGACACAATGTGGTCCACTGGAGAAGGGAATGGCAAACCACTTCAGTTTTCTTGCCTTGAGAACCCCATGAACAGTGTGAAAAGGCAAAATGATAGGATACTGAAAGAGGAACTCCCCGGATCAGTAGGTGCCCAATATGCTACTGGAGATCAGTGGAGAAATAACTCCAGAAAGAATGAAGGGATGAAGCCAAAGCAAAAACAATACCCAGTTGTGGATGTGATTGGTGATAGAAGCAAGGTCCAATGTTGTAAAGAGCAATATTGCATAGGAACCTGGAATGCCAGGTCCATGAATCAAGGCAAATTGGAAGTGGTCAAACAGGAGATGGCAAGAGTGAATGTCGACATTCTAGGCATCAGTGAACTAAAATGGACTGGAATGGGTGAATTTAACTCAGATGACCATTACATCTACTACTGTGGGCAGGAATCCCTTAGAAGAAATGGAGTAGCCATCATGGTCAACAAAAGACTCTGAAACGCAGTACTTGGATTATTAGTGTAAGACACCCATTTTTATGCTGAGAAATTAAACTTCTATTCTTAGATTTTTAAGTGCTTTGTTTAGAAAATGACAGATTAAAGAAAAGAAAGAGAAAAGCGGAGTAGGAATTCAAACTGATAAAGATGATGATTAGAAAGAGGAAGGACAAGAACTTTCAGATTGTATACATAGCACTTACAGACCTAAAAAAAAGTTGCTGGGGCTTATAAATTTCTCCTTTATCACAGGTGGTACCTACGATTTAAAAATTATCAGAACTAGTTCACACTTATTTCAGACTAGAGCTAAACTGGTTATTGTTGATGTATCTGAAGACTGTGAACTTCTGTCCATAAGAGAGCTAAGCTAAACAAAGAATATTCATATCATGTTTAGTTTAAAAATAAACACAAATAACACTCCGCCATTCACTGATCCTCTAAGCTTTGGCTGTCTTTACTGAAAAACATCCTTTTAATTATATCCTGAAAACAGCACGGAGAATGACTTTCTTTCACAACATTTTCCCTTGAGGGAAAACACATGTTCAAAGTACAAACAACATTCCAGTTTCCAACTTAAGGCTATTTAATTTCTGCACAATGATGTCATATTTAAGACTACTGAGCTTGCTCCTGTTCATATCATTTCTTCTGTAGTTCCACATTTTAGGCCCATCCATGGAAAGAGACCCATCATTTTATATAACTACAGAACAAAAATGAGAACACATTTGAAATACGAATACCTTCTAGGTTACAAAAATTTTCTAAAAGGAATCAAAATTAACATCCCCAAACAATTTTTTGAAATAAAACCTATAAGCTGATTTTAAAATCTGTTGCTAGAGAAAAGATATAAGTCTTGCTAAGAAAATTCTGAGAAAAAAAAAACTTATTAAGTAAAAACAGCTACTCAGTGTCTAAATAAATTACAAGGCTATAATAATTTAAAATGCAGTATTTGGTCAGAGAAACAGATAAGCAGCAAAGGGAGTGAGTCTATGAACAATGGAGTGAATATTAACATACAGTGACATTTCAATTCAGTAGAGGATGACCGAATTATTTAAAAAAAGCATTAGAACAATATACATTTTAGAAAAACTAGAATAGTAAGATACCATCCACATACGTTTTACAATAATTCTTAGCTGCAGTAACAGCTAACACGCTAAATCTCAGTGACATAACCAAATACTTACTTATCTCTTGCTCATGTGAAGTTCAATAGGTGGCTGGATAGGGTTATGGGGATCTGTTCCATGCAACTAAGCAGGGAGCCTGGCTGATATTAATAGAAATTTCACCATCTTGTAAATCTATCTTGTAAGGTTGCCCAAGATGTTTAACATCTAGCTGAAAAACAAAGAGAGAAATGTGGAGATTACCTGGAAAGTTCTGTGGGGCAGGTGAAAATCATGTACCCTCATTCTTCTGGCTAGCATTTGCCAACTTCAAGGAGGCTGGGAAGTGTAATTTAAACAGGTACCTAACTAAAAGAAATAGATTAAATGAACACTTCTTGGCCAGTTTCTAACACAGTATGTCCTTCTGGTTACTAGGTGCCCTACCTCATAAAGCACTCTCTCTCCTTCCCCAAGAGAGAAAATTCAAAATTCCATTCAGTTATGGCAATCAGCTCAAAGGCCAAGATCTCTGAATGATGTGTGGTCCTTTCCACCAGTTCTGGATATGGCCACTTGAGGTTCCAGTGACAGTTGCACTAACAACAAAGTTACAGAAATCTCTCTATTGCCACCAGACCAAATTTACCATGATAAAGCATGGACAGGAGGTTTGTGACATAAACTGCCATCTAGTAAAAGGAATATGGGAGACACACAGAAGGCACTGGTTATGATATCCTTCTGGCAGGCATTTTGAGATCCCTCTTTTCTGGTAGTGGGCCACTTTCCTGATAGCAGCTTTTCTATCTACAAGAACTACTGATACGGTGTTCTTCATAGCTCTGAACCTACCTTTCTCGAGATTGTTTGGTCCATTATTACATTTGAAATAGATGGGGATATTGACTTTCCTGGGAGCCTTTAGTTTTTGCAACTCATCTCTTCTCTAAGCAAGTTTGGGATCTCCCAAACACTCATAATGACAGAAAATTCAAAGGCTACCAAAATCCAGACTTCCAATTTTGTTGGCATTACTAAAAAGCAAACTATTTTTGAGGGAGAGGTTCTCTATGCATTTACATACGCTAATAGTATCCTTCTCAAGCCTGCCTTATTTTTTCCATTTGCCAACATGGCTTAAGTCTATCATGCTTAGGAGGAAATGCCACATCTTTACTTAGGTCTGTGTAGACCCAGAAGTCTCAGTGGACATTTGTCCATTATCTCTTATTATTTGGGACTAGAAGTCATGGCTTTTTCATCTTTTTTTTTCTGCTTTCGAACTAACAGATTTTTGCTAAATCCCTTTTTTTCCCCCCATCACCCTGTTAAGTCCAGAGTAACAATCAACACTCAATACCAGCATTCCATTCTCCAGCCTCTCTCCTTAGTACTATGAGGTCAATAAACACGTCATCCACCTTTTAAGCAATTGCAAATGACCATTTAAAAAAATGTTATTGTATGCACAAATCTCCAGTTTTATAGCCTTGGATATTCGTTTCCATCTTGACTGTATAGTGGACCAATGCTAAGTATATTTTGTATTTTTGTCATAGGAACATTCTTTTTCTAGCAACAATTTCTGTATCAGAGTAATACTTGTACTATAAAAAAAAAATTCTCACTGGTTTTACACGAAGATATTTGATAGAGGCTAACTTAAGTCCATTTGGCTTAAGTGGAGGGAAAGGTGGTAAGTATGATTTCCACAGTTATTGTGGTTCCCACATTGATGGTTACTTCTTCATCTTAAAAACAGGGTCCTCTACTGTCTCCCAGGACTTGACACCTCAGGGTAGAAGGCAGATGATTTCACGGGGCGGACCTAGAAGCAGTTGATATACTTTTCACTCCTATCCCACTAATTAATTCTTGTCACATGTCTCCAGTCTCACTTCAGGAGAGGCTGAGAAACACAAAGTCACTGTAACTAACTGGTTTGATTATTTAGCAGTTTGCCCTTCAGGGTAAATTCCAGAAATATTAAGGTTGAAAGGTAAACAAAAACCCATAAAAATACCAGAGGAAAATGCAGTATAATTATTTAGAGATGTCAAGAACTCTAAAGGGTATGGGAATTCCATGGGCCTACACTGGGCACTCAGGAGAAAGATCGGGGACAGAGCAAAAACTGTTCTTGATGGTGCAGGCCTGAAAGAGAGACTACTGCTGAAGCAAGGACACAAATACCTCCAAGGATCCTTCTCCCTTACTGAGAAAAAAAGCCTTAAGCCACAACAAGGTCATCAAACACTGTTAACCAGAACACAGATACAAAGGCCTGCTGTGGCCTGGAGAAGGGTAAAAGGAAAAATATAAAAACAAGAAACAACTTTGTATCCCTGGGAAGGGTCAAGCTTCACCCAGATCTCCTAACTTGGGAAGGAACAAGAAACTCCACCACAGATACAATGACTGTTTAACTGTCACAAGCAAGAGCGGCAGGATCACTGAGAAAGCGACACACCCAAGACCCAGTCATGTTTAACTATAAAAACCACAGAAAAAAAATTTATAGTATGAAAACTACAGAAAAACACTGAAGCATCAAGAGCTCAAATAGTTTTTTCCATGAGTTCTTTTTGAGGAATCTGCTAGAAAATGCTTTATCCAACAAAAGATGACTGAGAAAACTTCAGCAATTTTGCTTTAACATACTTAATTGCAAGGGGGGGAAGTCGCTCAGTCGTGTCCGACTCTTTGCGACCCCATGGACTATAACCTACTAGGCTTCTCTGTCCACGGGATTCTCCAGGCAAGAATACTGGAGTGGATTGCTATTTCTTTCTCCAGGGGATCTTCCCGACCCAGGGATCGAACCCGGGTCTCCCGCATTGGAGGCAGATGCTTTAACCTCTGAGCCACCAGGGAAGCCCACTTAATTGCAAATCTAAGCCTAAAACAAAGGTGGGGATAAGGGTACAATAATGTTATATAATAATGCTCTATGTTATGTGTTGTATCTCCTAATGAAGTAAAAATAATAAAACTAAAAACTGGAAGAGAATGCAGATGGAAGGAGTAAAGTAGAGTGGTTTAGGCAACAAGTGAAACTTAAGGGATGTCACTGAAAATGGATAATACAGATTGTGAATTAAAAAACAAACCAACCAGGACTAAAGGCATTAAATAAAGGTAGAAGCACAAAGATAACTACCAAAACGGAAATACTGGCTTTTCTAAATATAGCATACATTATGGAGAGGAACAAAATGAATACAATAATTATTGCCTGAGAGGATGAGATGGTTGGACGGCATCAATGACTCAATGGACTTGAAAGTGAGCAAACTCCAGGGAGACAGCGAAGGACAGGGAAGTCTAGAGTGTTGCAGTTCATGGGGTTGCAGAGTTGGACACAAGTGAACAAAAATAGCATAAGATAATCTGAAAGAGTTGAAAACAATCATATTCATCTTATTAACAACTGTGAAAGGGTTTAATTTGATTATACGGAAAAATTTTCAAGCTGGCTCATAAAGGCTCAACTCTTTTCAAGAGACATCTGGAACAGAATGATTCACAAAGACTAAAAATCAAAGGATAGTCAAAGGTGTTTCAGACAAATGGAAACACAAAGAAAACATGGACAGCAAAATTGATATCAAAGTAGAAAGAAAGTAGCAGAGTAAGATTTTCTAACTATGATCCCAAATGTATATATAAAAATTAAAATAATACTAAATAGAGGAACCAGTACATCTGAATACATCAAATAAAGTGATAGACAAACGATGGAAACATGAATGACAAAAACTGAGACAACTGACAATGTATGGGGCTATTTTTAATAAAACTACATACACATTTACCTTCTAATGTAACACTCTTACTTCTAGGAACTTACTTCAAAGACACACCTGCAACAATATGAAAATACACACTGTTGGTTCATATTTTATTTGAAACACTGTAGCTGTAAAATATGAAAAATAACCAAAGGCTCGTATATGGTGGTGGTGGTTTAGTTGTTAAGTCGGGTCCGACTCTTGAGACCCCATGGACTGGAGCCTGCCAGACTCCTCTGTCCATAGGATTCTCCAGGCAAGAATACTGGAGTGGGTTGCTATTTCCTTCTCCAAGGCTCATATATATGAGTGAATAAATAGATCTACTCAATGATGTGTGATGCTGTTTCTATTCTGTAATGGCTTAAACAAAAATAAACATTATCTAATAGTTCTAAAGTCTGACATGGTCTCAGTGGGCTAAAATCAGAGTGCCAGCAGGNTAGAGATGTGTATAAGAGACAGATTTTGCTTTAACATACTTAATTGCAAGGGGGGGAAGTCGCTCAGTCGTGTCCGACTCTTTGCGACCCCATGGACTATAACCTACTAGGCTTCTCTGTCCACGGGATTCTCCAGGCAAGAATACTGGAGTGGATTGCTATTTCTTTCTCCAGGGGATCTTCCCGACCCAGGGATCGAACCCGGGTCTCCCGCATTGGAGGCAGATGCTTTAACCTCTGAGCCACCAGGGAAGCCCACTTAATTGCAAATCTAAGCCTAAAACAAAGGTGGGGATAAGGGTACAATAATGTTATATAATAATGCTCTATGTTATGTGTTGTATCTCCTAATGAAGTAAAAATAATAAAACTAAAAACTGGAAGAGAATGCAGATGGAAGGAGTAAAGTAGAGTGGTTTAGGCAACAAGTGAAACTTAAGGGATGTCACTGAAAATGGATAATACAGATTGTGAATTAAAAAACAAACCAACCAGGACTAAAGGCATTAAATAAAGGTAGAAGCACAAAGATAACTACCAAAACGGAAATACTGGCTTTTCTAAATATAGCATACATTATGGAGAGGAACAAAATGAATACAATAATTATTGCCTGAGAGGATGAGATGGTTGGACGGCATCAATGACTCAATGGACTTGAAAGTGAGCAAACTCCAGGGAGACAGCGAAGGACAGGGAAGTCTAGAGTGTTGCAGTTCATGGGGTTGCAGAGTTGGACACAAGTGAACAAAAATAGCATAAGATAATCTGAAAGAGTTGAAAACAATCATATTCATCTTATTAACAACTGTGAAAGGGTTTAATTTGATTATACGGAAAAATTTTCAAGCTGGCTCATAAAGGCTCAACTCTTTTCAAGAGACATCTGGAACAGAATGATTCACAAAGACTAAAAATCAAAGGATAGTCAAAGGTGTTTCAGACAAATGGAAACACAAAGAAAACATGGACAGCAAAATTGATATCAAAGTAGAAAGAAAGTAGCAGAGTAAGATTTTCTAACTATGATCCCAAATGTATATATAAAAATTAAAATAATACTAAATAGAGGAACCAGTACATCTGAATACATCAAATAAAGTGATAGACAAACGATGGAAACATGAATGACAAAAACTGAGACAACTGACAATGTATGGGGCTATTTTTAATAAAACTACATACACATTTACCTTCTAATGTAACACTCTTACTTCTAGGAACTTACTTCAAAGACACACCTGCAACAATATGAAAATACACACTGTTGGTTCATATTTTATTTGAAACACTGTAGCTGTAAAATATGAAAAATAACCAAAGGCTCGTATATGGTGGTGGTGGTTTAGTTGTTAAGTCGGGTCCGACTCTTGAGACCCCATGGACTGGAGCCTGCCAGACTCCTCTGTCCATAGGATTCTCCAGGCAAGAATACTGGAGTGGGTTGCTATTTCCTTCTCCAAGGCTCATATATATGAGTGAATAAATAGATCTACTCAATGATGTGTGATGCTGTTTCTATTCTGTAATGGCTTAAACAAAAATAAACATTATCTAATAGTTCTAAAGTCTGACATGGTCTCAGTGGGCTAAAATCAGAGTGCCAGCAGGGCTGTGTTCCTCTTTAGAGGCACTCGGGTAGGATCCTTTCCATAGCTCATTCAGGCTGTTAGCAGAGTTCAGTTTTTTGAAGTGGTAGGCCTGAGATTCCCGTTTTCTTCCTGGATGTCAATGGAAGGCTTCTAGAAGCCACCAGCTTTCCTCAGGTCATGATTCTTTCTCTGTCTTCAGAGCAAGCAACAGTGGATACAGCCTCTCTCACACACCTGGCCATGTTCCAGGTGCTGTGTACTACATCCTCGATACTTTTTTGTACCTAGCAGTTTGAACCTCTTAATCCCCGTCACCTATCTTGTCCCTCCCACACCTCTCTCCCCTTGGTAACCACTAGCTTGTTCTCTGTATTTGTGTCCATTTTTATTCTGTTATAGTCATTAGTTTTAAAGAAGACCTCTATGGACATATCTGTAGTGATTTCCAGACTATGTTGGGTTGGCCTTTGGCTTTTAACTAAAAATAAGACATTTTTCATTTTCACCAAGAACTTTATTGAACATCGCATTCACTATGTTGTTCCACTACTTTCTGGCATTTTTCAGGCAACTTTGTCATTCCATCATCCCAAAACTTTCTCTCTTTTTGAGCAAACAACTGTTCCAGGTGCCTTTTCAGTCTTCTAGGAAACGGAAGCTTTTTGCATTAAGAGAATTTTGTAGAGACTGAAATAACTGGACATGTGAAGGTGCAATGTCTGGTGAAAATGGTAGATGAATCCGAACTTCCCAGCCAGGCTTTAACAGTTTTTATTTGGTCATCAAAGAAATATGCAGTCTTATGGTAAGCTGATTATGCATTTTCTGTTGACTAATTCCAGATACTACTCACTGAGTGCTTTCAGTTGGTCTAACTGGGAGCAATACTTGTTGGAAATAATCATTTGGTTTTCCGGAAGGTGCTCATAAGAGGACTCCCTTCCAATCACACCATATACACAATATCACCTTCTTTGTATAAAGTTTGGCCTTTGGTGTGGTTGGTGGTTCATTTTGCTTGCCCCAGGATCTCTTCTGTTCTACAATATTATACAGTATTCACTTTTCATCGCTTATCACAATTTGTTTTAAAAACAAAACATTTTCATTACTTTGAAGTAGAGAATTGCATGCAGAAACATAGTCAAGGTTTTTTCACTTATGTGGAACCCAAACGTCCAAGAGATTAACTTGGCCAAGTTGGTGCAAATTATTTCAATATCCAACTTGAGTTGGACATTCTGGGTATGTTGGCTATCTCCTGTTTGGTAAAATATTGATTATTCTCAATTAATGTCTCTATTTGATCGCTATCACTTCAACTGGTCTACCCAAAGACCATGGAGGATTGTTCAGTGAAAAATGTCCAGAATGAAACTTTGTAAACCATTTTTGACATGTTTGATCAGTCACAGAACCTTCTTTATACACTGCATGAATCTTTTTCGCATATTAGTTGTTACCTTTCTTGAAATAATAAAGCATAATATGCCAAAAATGTTGCTTTCACCCCTCATCTTCAATATTAAAATGGCTATTCAAAAATTCACCAATTTTGATAAGTTTTTAATGCATGCTGATATGACAGCTGTCACAATAGAATCTAACAAAATTGTTCTGAACAATGTTAATGACAACTAAGCATTAACTAGAGCCATCTTATTGAAAAAAACAAATGAACTTTTGGATCAACCCAACATTTTTAAATGAAGAAAGCAAGGATTATAAAAACATCTAGAAAATGTCAATTTTTATGTAAGAAAGGGGAAATAAAAAAATATACGTATTTGCTAATCTGCAAATAAAAACACAGGAAGAATACAATAAGGACAAATGAGGCTGATTATCTACATGGGGAGGGAAGGGTTGGGGTGAAAAGGAAATAAACAATTTGAAGAGCGGAGCTGCCACTTCTCTGAGTATACTGTTTTATGGAGCTCTAACATACAGAACAATATTAACGTTTCACATACATAAAGGAAAAAGTAAATACAATTACCAAGGATATAGAAAATAATCTTTAAAATAAAATACAATCAGAAATACTTGAACTAAAATGCATTTCAAATGAAGTATTATACGGAAGGAAGAAGACTGGGGGAAAAAATACACTAACCCAGATAAAATTTTATTATTATTAAAAAAATGAGATATAATTCACATACAGTAATATGCATCCTTATAAAGCACACAATTCAGTGGATTTTTGTATATTCACAAAGTTGTGCAACCAACAGTACAATAACCAATTTCAGAACACATCCAGTACTTAAAGAAATGTCACATCCATTAACAGGCACTCCCTATTCCTCTCCCCCTCAGCCCTTCTCAGCCACTAATCTACTTTTGATCTCAATGGATTTACCTATTCTAGACATTTCACATAAACAGAACAGAACTCTAATTCATCCATGTCACAATATGTATCAATACTTCATTCTTTTTTAATGGCTCAATAATATGCCACTGCATGTATGTACCATTTATCCAGTCATCAGTGGATGGATATTTGGGTTCTTTCCTCTTTTTCTCTATTATGAATAATGCTCTCATGAACATCTGCACTCAATTTTTTTTCCTTCAAATATGTTTTCAATTCTCTTGGGGGTACACAACTATGATTGGAAATGTGGGGTCATATTAGACTCTTATTATGCCTATATTAACACACTTGATGGTAGGTATCATGCCCATGGGTCTTCAAGAGTCTATTAACTTTCATCATTTATTTTCCCTCTGTTCCTCTAACTGGATAATCTCAGTTGATCAATTGTGAGCTTCAGTCAATCCTTCCTAACTGCGCATATGTACTGTCGAACCCTTCTGTTGACATTTGTTTCAATAATGTAGTTTTCAATTCCTAAACTTTTTTCTTCTTTATAATTTCTATCTCATTAGTGATATTCTCTATTTGATAAGAATAGTTCTCAAACTTTCTCTTAGACTTTTAGATATTGTTTCCTTTTGTTCTTTGAACACATTTAAAATAGCCTATTTGAAGTTTTCCTCAAATTAATTCAAAGTTTGGGCCTATTGGGGACAGTTTCTATAGATCGTTTTTTCTCCTTGTATATGAGCCATACACTGTGTATGTGTTACAACATTCTGTTGAAAACTAAACATTTTAAATAATAATATATGTTGCAACTCTAGAAATCAGATATTCTCTTCTTCTTAGGGTTTGTTGTTATTTTTTGTTGCTGTTTTTCTACTGACTTTTCTTAACTATTTTTGTGAAATCTGTATTCTCTGTTGTATATGGCCACTAAAGTCTCTGCTTCATTTGCTTACTGGTATGCTAATAAGTGGACAAAGATTTCATTAATGCCTGGAATTGATACTTCACTAACTTTGTTGAGAGATCGTATGTGTGTTGGGGTACACCTTCAACACTTGGTCAGGAAGTTGACAATTTCACACTAGCCATCACTTCCCACTTATACAGAGCTCCCAAAGTCAACCAGGAGTGAGGGCTTATGCAGAGCTCCCAAAGTCAACCAGGAGTGAGGGTTTAGGGCCTTCTCAACACTTTCCTGAACAGGCACATAATCCTGTCATTCATATGGCTTTCTTAATTCCAGGAACTATGTCAAAACTTATCAAAGTTCCTAAGGACAGTGAATTTTCCAGATTTCCTTTTAAGCTGTTTGATTAACTTCTGTCTTCACCAACTTATTTAGTGCCTTGGTAAATTGTGACGTTAAACAATTGCCTCTAACTGATTTCAAAAAGTGATCTCAGGAAAAAGGCTTTTCACATTGGGCAAGCTCTCAGCCAAGTTAGATAAAGAAAGAATTGCCATGGGGTCTTCCAGTGAACTACGTTACTGGTCAAATAAAGATAATTCTCAGGGAATGTGTCTTTGAAAAAGTTCCAACCTTTTTCTGGCTCCTCCAGTATCTGTCAGGCTGCAGGTTTTCATTATGATTGTAGGCTGCTGATTTTCAAGATACCATGGATTTGGGGAGTTGGGGATGAGAATAGAGCAAATTAAAATGTCACAAAGATACACTATCAAGTTTCAGCCATTTTTAATAAATAACAACCCTTAGTAAGCTTTTGGTTAATTCTGCAGTTCTAAAAACATCAATTCTGACACTATGGACAGCTTTCTCCACTGCTTTTAAAGGAGAAAGGTAATTCTCGGATGTCCTTAGTCAACCACTTTTGCTAACAATATCCCAGATAACTTGCAAACTTAGTTTTGAAACCATATGCCCTCAGGGTAAATAAAAAAGAACCTCAAACATAAATTAGTTTCATTAATAAACTTGTGTTTTGCAGAGGTATCAACCAGCAATTCTGAAATGAACTTCTGTGTACTTTGGGGCTGAGAAAAATATTGTGGAAACTAAGAAACCACCTTCCTCACTACTACAGAAAGGACTTACATGCCAAAAAAAAACACAGGAAACAACTTGAAGGGGCTTCCACTAACCCAAGTAAGGATATACCAAGCACTGATATAAAGAACTTCTATTTCCTACCATTACAAAATAACAGGAATTAGATTTATTTTTCTATATTAAACTAGAAAACTGGACAAAACAGATTTGAAACTAAGGTTTCAGGCAATGGACAAAGAGCAGTACAGGATATTAATACCTGAGAGAAAACACAAATGAGTGCTATAAGTGCACAGCTCACTGATTGAAGAGTTTCCAAATTATAATGCAAGAGGAAGGGACATCAAAATAGCCCAATAGCTTTACTCAGGAGACAGTTCAAAGTTTAGGTAGGTTTATGTGACTAGAATTTGTGAGGCCAAAAAAATGAGGAAAGAGATGCACAGAGAGGAGTAAGTGCTCTGGAGGTCTATACAATGATTCCCTGAAATCAATCATATTGGACCAATCTGCATAAAGTATATAAAAGAATCTAATAGGGCCAGGGGAAAAAAGTCACTAGACAAGAATTAGTGGAAACATCCTAACACAGGTCCAGGTACAGTCTACTTTCATCAGACACAACAGAAAAATCTCCTAACAGACAAAGAATTAGGCAGAGTTCTTAGAATGGTAATTCCTCAGCAGTGGCACCAAATGAGCCCCAGACCAAGATTTCACAACCTTGGTACTGCTGAAATTCTGGGTGTGATAATTATTTCTTGCATATATAAAAGAACATTTAGCAGCATCCTTGGCCTATATCCACTAGATGCAACATCGTTCCCAGATGTGAATATCTCTAGGCAATGCCAAATATACCTTGTTGGTACAAACTGCCCCAAAAGAATCACTGCAGACAAGATCATTAAAACAGCTATTAATGTTCCAGGAAGTAGAGAAAAACATAAACATGATACAAAGAAAAACAAATTTTAGTAAAATCAATAACAATGCAATACAGGGTTAAATGTAGAATCAAAATGTATATAAACAATAGTACAAAAGCTTGGGGAGAAATGTGACATTTACTACAGTAAGGTGTTTGGACTGTATGTAAAGTGGTATAAATACTACTTGAGATGTATACTATAATAAATCTTAGAATCCAATAATCGATAAAATGAATAAAAAATAGCCAATTAATAAAAAAAATAATAGAAAGGGAGAAAAGAGAAGTACCCATGAGATAATACTGAAATACATCTAAAAGCTCAATTAACAGGAGAAAATGTAAGATTCTCCCTTACTAAAAAGCCATCTAATAAGTGTAGGAAAACAGTGAAATTAAAAAAAAATTATAATTTAAACTACTATAGCATTAATTGGAGAAGGCAGTGGCACCCCACTCCAGAACTCTTGCCTGGAAAATCCCATGGACAGGGGAGCCTGGTAATGCTGCTGCTGCTGCTGCTGCTGCTGCTGCTGCTAAGTCACTTCAGTCGTGTCCGACTCTGTGTGATCCCATAGACGGCAGCCCACCAGGCTCCCGTGTCCCTAGGATTCTCCTGTAGAATGTCCTGTGTGTATTGTGCCGCTGTTGAGTGGACTGTCTTGTAGATGTCTGTAACATACAGCTGGTCTATAGTGATGTTCAAATCTCCTGTTTCCTTGATGATCTTCTGTCTAGTTGTTTTATCCATTATTGAAAATGGGATATTGAAGTCTTCAACTATTTCTTCTTTTTGTTCTCTCAGATTTTGCTGCATATATTTTTAGGCTTCACTACTAGGTGTATATATGTTTATAATTATTATATCTTAGGACTTTGCTGGGAGAAGGCAGTGGCACCCCACTCCAGAACTCTTGCCTGGAAAATCCCATGGACAGGGGAGCCTGGTAGGCTGCAGTCCATGGGGTCGCGAACAGTCGGACACGACTGAGCGACTTCACTTTCACTTTTCTCTTTCATGCATTGGAGAAGGAAATGGCAACCCACTCCAGTGTTCTTGCCTGGAGAATCCCAGGGACGCGGGAGCCTGGTGGGCTGCCGTCTGTGGGGTCACACAGAGTCGGACACGACTGAAGTGACCTCGCAGCAGCAGCAGGACTTTGCTGATGTCCAATGGCTGAGACTCTGCACTCCCAATGCAGAGGGCCCAGGTTCAGTCTCTGGTCAGGGAACTAGATCCCACATGGCACAACTAAGGATCCTGCACGCCACAACTAAAAGATCCCTAGCTGGAGAACTAAGATCCCACATGCTGCACAGCGCAGCCTAAAATTAATAAATAGATAATAAAATGTGTCTTTTTTTAGATAGTATGAGGTTGGATCATATTTTCTTATCTATTCTGCCAATCTGTGCCTTTTAATGTTTCCATTTACATTTAATGTAATTCAATTTCAACCATTTACATTTAATGTAATTACCCGTGGACAGAGGAGCCTGGCAGGTTACAGTCCATGGGGTCGCAAGAATCAGACATAACTTAGCAACTAAACCGCCACCATTACCACCACAGATAAGAAGGACTTCTGCCATTTCACCATTTGTTATTTTTGTCATCTGAATGCCTAACTATGCACTGTACCCTCTATATACATTATCACATTTTTTCATACCTATTTAATGATTGAAGACTTCAAAATCTAGGAAAATGCAGTAACAGCCCCAGTCACCGGAGGAGCTGAGCAATAAGATCAGTACCGCACACACTAGCTCTTGCTTTGAAGTCTCCTCCCGCCTCCTCTGGCTTTTCCCCTTACTCTCCCAGGGTGAATGTACGCGTGCAGCCATGAGGACCCTTTAAAAATGTAGATCCAGTAACTGCCTCGTTGATCCTCCAGTGCTTCTCACTAAAGGGCATGAGATGCTTCAAGATGAATGACTCCTGCTTACTGAACACATTCACACCCAGGGTTGCCCCCTTCGCACTTAGGCCCCTGGGAGCTCAGAGCACGACTGACTTCACTGTCATCTTATGGCCTCTGAATACGTTCCAGCCTAGGCCTTGGAAGAGCCAAGAAGACTTCTAGAACCATGACCATCACCAGAGAGCTTCCACACTTTACCTGTCTTTTCCACTAACTACACTCAACTTCACGTTTTCCTCTCCTCTTCCCTCTTCAGTCCATAAGAACCCTGCAGGATTTGCTCACGGACATTTATGCACTCAAGGTCTCCGTTGAAACCCTCGGGAAGGAGGTGGCCATGCTGAAAGACATGTTTGAGAAGGTAGACCCTCCCCAGCATCCCTCATAGTGGTCATGCTGCTTGGACCTCTGGCGGTTGGGATGACCAGATAAATCCAAGAAGCCTGTTCTTAGTGAAAGAACATAGCTATGGGGGCAAGAGAAGGGGCCTGACATGGCCCAGCTACTTGGCCCATCCCACTGAACTCTCTGCAGTTTCCACCATGATCCTCACCCTACTGTGAAAAGACATTTGTGAGTGACAGAAACCTAGTTCATTCTGCCTTAGGCAAAATGATGTGTTGTCTCGTTTACTAAAAATGTCAGGAACGCCGTCAGGCACAGCCAGATCAAGGTGCTCATACCACATCAAGGTTTCCCCTTCAGTGGTACTTTCCTCTGGGTTGGCTTCATTCTCAGGCAGCTACTCCTCAAGTCCTAGCAGCTCCAGACTTAAAGTCCACCAACTTAGCAGAAAGAGAATACTTATTCTTTGTCTGGAAAACTTTGTTCACACTGAAAAGTAGAGTAAACCTAGCATAGGCATATATTCTAGCTCCTTCTGTAGCCATAAGGATATCAACCCAGATATTACGATGATGTGAAAGGATATGGAATCCCTGAAATATAAGGTCACAGCTGGTGAGTCAGATCTGGGCTTAAAATCCAGGCCTCCACACCCTCCAGCTAGTTTTGTGGCTGAGGTTTTACAACTCACCCCCAAATAACAATATTTACCTTATCGTCCCTAATGTACAGGTCAGTGTACACATTTGGTCATCATGGCAACTCTGAGAACTTCATTCTTGGGCTGGGTAGCTCCCTTCTGTAGCAGCAAGGGGACTGTCAGGAAAAGGGGGAGCCTGGTGGGCTGCCATCTGTGGGGTCGCACAGAGTCGGACACGACTGAAGTGACCTAGCAGCAGCATAGCATTAATTATTTCGGGTAAGAATTATGAATAAATATTAAAGCTAGTGCATGAAAGTTTCAAGACAGTTTCACACAGTCTCAAAGTATCTCCCCACGAGATAATTATTCATGACAAAGAGAAAATAGTAATCCTGCAGTGGAAAAACTGTATAAATACCACTTAAAACAAGCAGAGTTAACATCACCAGTAAAAGCCCAGCCATATCAACATCAACACCTAACCTCAGATATGATGCAACAGGACAAACGCAACATTCTTTCTGCAACATTCCTGCCAAAAGTGCATAACTTGAGTATGAAAATGTGAATATTAGACAAGCCCAAATAAAAGGATACTGCAAAATAACTGACCTGCACTTTTGAAAAAGGTCAGTGTCATGATATCCTAAGACAGACTGAGGTACTGTTTCCAACCAAAGAGAGATAACTGAATGTAAGGTGACAACTGGATGTAAGGCTTGATGCTGGATTTTTCTGTTGCTGTAGAAAGACACTGGGACAATTGGAAAAATCTTAATTTTTGGTAACTGAAGTGTGGTAATACAAAAGAACAGAGAATGACGTTGATTTTAGAGACAGGCTATAAACAGGGTAAAGAAAAAGAAGAAATGATAAAAGGATGAGAGGAAGAGAGCAGATGGAGGGAGAGACATGGATAAAATGAGGAAAAGAGAGATGAAGCGATAAAGATTACAAAAAAGGAAGGACAGAGAGGGGAAAGGGAAGGAAAAAAGGGGGAGAGAAGGGAGTATGAGAGCGAAAGGTAAAGTAGATACAGAAAAATGTTAATATTGGGGGAATTCGGGACGGATGCTGTGTAGTAAAGAACCTGGCCTTGCCCAAAGAGAGAAACTGCCTTTGCCTTCAGTTTCATGAGGCAATCTATGTCATACCTGATAGGAGTGTCCTTTAGAGCAGAGGTTGGCTGCACTAAAAAAGACCTCATTTAGGATGAGTCTTCAGGTCATATGATATTATCAATCCATCTGAAACCATCACACGGGCAATCAACTGAGCATGTCTATATATGAAAGATACAATAAAAATTCTGGACACTAAAACTCCAGTGAGCTTTTCAGATTGGCAACACTGCACATATTGATGCACGGATGGTAATGCAACTTGAGGACAACAGAAACTTTGCTTTTAGAACCCTCAAAGACTTTGCCCTATGCATCTCTTCCCTTGGCTGGTTATAATCTGTACTCTTTACTTGTAATCAACTTTCTGTTGTTGTTCAGTCGCTGAACTGTATAATGAACTGTAACTAGGAATATAATAGGTTTCAGTGAGTTCTGCAAGCAATTTTTTTTAATCTGACAGTATTTGGGGAGCCCTCCCCTGCAATCTCCAAACCTGTAGTTGGTGTTAGAATTCAGTAGTCTTGTGTGGCCTCTTTCTTCTAACTTTGTAGTCAAACCCTAACTCCTTGAAGTTAGGGTTAGAAGTGCTGGGTCGCCAAATAGTGCTCTCAACCTCATGGTTTGGCTAAATCTGGGTAGGGATAGAAACATTATTTTTCAACTTTCTTGGAGTAGTTTTTCATAATTAAACTTTCAATTCAAATTAATTTCAATTTGACATAATTTTGTACGTGACTGTAAACAAACTTAAAAGAAAAAACAAATTTTGCATTTAACACAGCAAAAATAATTTTCTTTCCATATAACCTCTTGAATCCTACTGCTTTAGTAATCTAAACTCTTAAGCTTTTGAAAAAGATAAAAATGACTTTCCAGAGTTCCTGAATTCCTATCACCAGAAAGCTTTTTTTCATCATTAATAGGATCAATGCATAGAAAAAATAGAACTTAGTTAGCATTACTTAGTTAACCAAGAACTTTAATTTCTCCCAGTAGCAAGAAGTGAAACATTTGAAGGGATTTTTAAAATTCTGTTTTCCTTTTAAATAACAGTACTATGAAATATAAAGCAGTCCCTTCTTCAGTGAGTTATAACCTCTGCTTAGCTATCAGTGAAAATGCTTCTGTAATCATATCTCCTTCAGAATTTGCTCTTGTAAATTCCAAACCTATGATTCCTCAAAAATTGTTTCTATAAAGAACACATGTCTAGTATGTTATACATTTATGATGACAGAAATTTTATATGCAGTAAAACCAATTTTTGGTTGGTTGCAACATCTGAACATGAATGCTGCCCAAATGACTAAATATAATTCAGAAATCCAAAAATTTCCTTGCAAACTATTTTAAACAGTCAAAAACTAAAACATTACAAATAATGAAAACTATAATAAAAACTAATATTTACTTATATAACTTGTTATCTGTATACCCATAATAAAAGTTATCATCTCAGTTTTGCTAACAAGAGTAACTTCCAGTAAAAATAGTCTGTTTTAAATAGCTACACTTTCTTCATATTTTTGCATTATTATTTCAAATATCACTCAACATTTTCAAAGTAAAGAAACACAGAGCTGACATAGTGAAATACATTTCATGATAAAACCAAGTGAGAAAATCTGAGATAGCTATCATCTCAAAATTCTTTTATAGAGGGACAGCAGTCTAGACATATTTAAAATTAAGTATGTACTTGATCTACAGAAGCTTAAACATAACACGAACACACTTAAAAAAAAAAAAAGCCAACTCATTTCTATAACCCATTCAGAGACTTACTTAAATATATATATTTTAATAATGAGCTAGTTTAAAAAATAAGAAAATCAAATTTAGATAGAAAAGTTAACAAAAATATAGTACTGATCAATCATCAAAGGTAATTTTTTTCCCCTGAAACACAGCAATTTTGGATTGCTGTTCTTTTCGCCGCCGGCTTGCTTCCCATGAAGGATGAAGAGGCAGCTGTGATTTCTGTTTTGTATTTTCAAATCCTCTTTGTGCTTTCTTGTTAAACTGACTCTTGATCTGAGGTTCAATGTGCTGAAAATCTGCAGGAGAAAACAAAATCAATGAAAACTAAGTCTATACATAAATAGCATAAAAGACAAAAACATTTCATCTTCTCAAACCAGTATTTAAGGAAGAAATTTAGTTTTCCTTAAGTAGAATACCTCACCCTGTTAAAAAATCTAAGCCCTACTGGGAACTTTGAAGTTTAAATACACACGTGGCCAGTGAATTTTGGGACACAGGCTTTCTGTTGTCAATAGATGTCTGTTGCATGCCTCCTAGTCTATGCTGTTCTATCTTTTTACATTGACATTAAAAAAGGAAACAGTCCAAACAATATAAAAGGAAACAAAATTTTAAAAGGAGAATATTTTGTATTTTTAAAGGAATATGATTCATTGGCATATGATTATCTGTGTGTGGAGCAATGCAGCCAGAAAACTCACATGTTTTAACTAAAATATTGAATTCAACAGTGTTGATGGGTGAGTTATTTAAAGGGCTATTAATTGATTCCACTCCCTTCTGTTACTGAACAAAAAAATTGTGACTGCAATATCTACTCAAATTTAAGACACTGTTCTTTCTGACCATAAAGTTATCCACCAAATATGAGGGTGGCAATTTGTAATCTAGCTCACCTCTTTCATTATGAGAAACTTCTATTACATTATTTTGAACAAAGTACTGGGAGACATATGGGCCTGGAAGGACTGAATCAATGCACATTTACAGGATCAGAAAGACAAGGCAAAAAATTTAATACTTATTTTTTAATCAGTCCTAGGGGTGCATAATTTCTCCACTGCTAGTTAGCCATCACTGTCAAGAAGCCTTTTAAAGATCTTAAAAAGAAAATGTCATAATGTTATTGAAACAAGTGTACAATTGGGATAACATTTCTAAAGATCACTACACACAGATTCAAAACATCCCATATCTTGTACAAATCACATGTGCTCTAGAAATCTGTTATAATACTACAGAGTGCCTCTAGTGATAAAGAGTGAAGAATTAAAATGTTAAATGAAACCATTTCATGTTACCTAAAATTTGAATAAGATAGTATTTCTAAACTGATATGTATTTTAATAATTATGTAAAGCATAGTTGGATGTGAAAATAAATGGATAAATTAAATATAAATTTATAAGCTAAGTAAAAACAAAAACACGTTCTACTTGGGTCTTATCATTAGGAAGATGTGGGAATTTTTAAATTTGCAGCTATTCTGTATTTGTGAATATAAGGTCACATATTTCCCAATGACTTTATACAGTCATTAAAATAACATAAAAATGTGACATGGGTTTTGCAGTTCTGTAGTAGGTGGTAAGGAAACGATACCTAAGGGTACAAGTGAGTATCCTATGTATTAATCAGTATGTATTAATCCTATGTGTTAGTGAGAATCCTATATGTCAGGAATAGGTAAAACTGTTGCTAGTTAAAACTTGGGAAGCAGGCTACATGCTTATGGAATTGCAACACAAGGTAAGTGTCTGGAAAGAATAAAAAGATTAGTGTACTGATGGCTTTTTGGCAAAGTACTAAAAAGAAAAAGAGAACAGTTCAGGAAAAAACTGGCCAGTTCACAGGCAGATACAAAAGGGAAAAGAGGGTAAGGATTATTGGGCATTTATGGTTTAGAAAAGCTTTTGGACTCCAAACTGTGAAAGGTAAGATTGAAAAAGATTTTAAGTAGTAAAGACCTACAGAGATGTAGCCCTGGAGCAGAGAAAAGAGTAAAGGTATGGCTCTCTCATAAATGCAAAGAGAAGCAGAAGGCAAAGGAGAAAAGGAAAGCTATACCCATTTGAATGCAGAGTTCCAAAGAATAGCACGGAGAGATACGAAAACCTTCCTCAGTGATCCATGCAAAGAAATAGAGGAAAACAACAGAATGGAAAAGGCTAGAGATCTCTTCAAGAAAATTAAAGATACCAAGGGAACATTTCATGCAAAGATGGGCACAATGAAGGACAGAGACAGTATGGACCTAACAGAAGCAGAAGATATTAAGAGGTGGCAAGAATACACAGAAGAACTGCACAAAAAAAGATCTTCATGACCCAGATAACCACAATGGTGTGATCATTCACCAAGAGTCAGACATCCTGGAATGTGAAGTCAAGTGGGCCTTAGGAAACATCTCTATGAACAAAGCTAGTGGAGGTGATCGAATTCCAACTGAGCTATTTCAAAATCTAAAAGATGATGCCAAAGTGCTGCACTCAATATGCCAGCAAATTTGGAAAACTCAGCAGTGGCCACAGGACTGGAAAAGCTCAGTTTTCATTTTGATCCCAAAGAAAGGCAATGCCAAAGAATGTTCAAATTACTGTACAATCGCACTCATCTCACACGCCAGCAAAATAATGCTCAAAATTCTCCAAGCCAGGCTTCAGCAGTATGTGAACCATGAACTTCCAGATGTTCAAGCTGGTTTTAGAAAAGGCAGAGGAACTAGAGATCAAACTGCCAACATCCATTGGATCATGAAAGAAACCAGTGAATTCCAGAAAAACATCTGCTTTATTGACTACACTAAAGCCTGACTGTGTGGATCACAATAAACTGTGGAAAATTCTTCAAGAGATGGGAATACCAGATCACCTTGCCTGCCTTCTGAGAAATCTGTATGCAGGTCAAGAGGCAACAGTTAGAATTGGACATGGAACAACAGACTGGTTACAAATCGGGAAAGGAGTACGTCAAGGCTGTATATTGTCACCCTGCTATTTCAACTCATATGCAGAGTACATCATGTGAAATGCTAGGCTGGATGAAGCACAAGCTGGAATCAAGACTGCTGGGAGAAATATCAATAACCTCAGATATGCAGATGACACCACCCTTATGGCAGAAAGTGAAGAACTAAAGAGCCTCTTGATGAAAGTGAAAGAGGAGAGTGAAAAAGTTGGCTTAAAGCTCAACATTCAGAAAACTANGGGCTGGATGAAGCACAAGCTGGAATCAAGACTGCTGGGAGAAATATCAATAACCTCAGATATGCAGATGACACCACCCTTATGGCAGAAAGTGAAGAACTAAAGAGCCTCTTGATGAAAGTGAAAGAGGAGAGTGAAAAAGTTGGCTTAAAGCTCAACATTCAGAAAACTAAGATCATGACATCTGGTCCCATCACTTCATGGCAAATAGATGGGGAAACAATGGATACAGTGAGAGACTTTATTTTGGGGGTTCCAAAATCACTGCAGATGGTGACTGCAGCTATGAAATTAAAAGACGCTTGCAAAAGGGTCTGCCTACAATGCAGGAGACCTGGGTTCGATCCCTGGGCTGGGAAGATCCCCTGGAGAAGGAAATGGCAACCCACTCCAGTATTCTTGCCTGGAGAATCCCACGGGTGGAGGAGCCTGGTGGGCTACAGTCCATGGGGTCGCAAAGAGTCGGACACGTCTGAGTGACTTCACTTCACTTCCTCGTTGGAAGAAAAGCTATGACCAACCTAGACAGCATATTAAAAAGCAGAGACATTACTTTGCCAATAAAGGTTCATCTATTCAAAGCAATGGTTCTTCCAGTCGTCATGGATGGTTGTGAGAGTTGGACTATGAAGAAAGCTGAATGCTGAAGAATTGATGCTTTTGAACTGTGGTGTTGGCAAAGACTCTTAAGAGTCTCTTGGACTGCAAGGAGATCCAGTCCATCCTAAAGGAAATCAGTCTTGAATATTCATTGGAAGGATTGTTGCTGAAGGTGAAACTTAATACTTTGGCCACCTGATGCAAAGAACTGACTCATTAGAAAAGACCCTGATGCTGGGAAAGATTGAAGGTGGGAGAAGGGGATGACAGAGGATGAGATGGTTGAATGGCATCACCAACTCAATGAACATGAGTTTGAGTAAACTCTGGGAAATTGCTGATGGACAGGGAGGCTTGGGCTGCTGCAGTCCATGGGGCCGCAAAGAGTCAGACTTGACTGAGTGACTGAACTGAACTGAAATCAAACAGACTCAATATTGCTGATAAGTTTTGTCTGTATCTTTTCTACTGGCAGAACATAGAGAGTTAAAAAAACCACATAAAATAAAAAAACAAAAAACTATACTGATAATTACAAGATGTTCTATTTTCATTTCTGTGGGCACAGAATTTATTCAGACTACCAAGCAACCAGGCTTCTCTGGTGGCTCAGTGGTTAAGAATCAGGAGACAGGTTCGATCCCTGGCTTGGGAAGATCCCCTGGAGAAGGAAACGGCAACCCACTCCAGTATTCTTGCCTGGGAAATCCTATGGACAGAGGAGCCTGGCAGGCTACAGTCCACAGGGTCACAAAAGACTCAGACACAAAAGTCTCAGATACGACTTCATGACTAAATAACAAGTAAGCAACCAGAGATTTTCTTCTTTCCTCTTCGGGAAGGAATTGCTCATCTGTACGTGGAAGTCAGGTAGCTATTAGTACATACCCAGGGTTTTGCTTCTTGGAACCTGTTCTCTGTGATTTCTAAAAGAAGAAAAACATCATTAGGATATTTAATATGGAAACAAATCCTCTGACTTTAAGAAGACAACATAAGAAGAATGTTGATAAAACTCACCTTAAAAACTATCATGCTCCTTTACCTCCCCCACTAGAAACAATTTAAAAATTATGAAAACCCCATGTTCTAGCTACATCAAAGGTCTGTTAGATCCCAATATCACTATGGGCTTCCTAGGTGGCACTAGTAAAGGTGGTGAAGAATCCACCTGCCAATGCAGGAGACGCAAGAGAAATGGGTTTGATCCTTGGGTGGGTAAGATCCTCGGGGGTAGGGATCAGCAGTCCCTTTTAGTATTCTTGCCTGGAGAATCCCATGGACAGGGAACACTGGTGGGCTACAGTCCATGGGGTTGCAGAGTCAGACACGACTGAGCGACTGAGCACAGTATCACTACAGAAGTATGTAGGAATCGTCCTCTCAACATCCTTATCGTGACTTCTGGCTATAAAATATCCTGTCTTGGTTACCTTGGATGCCTGAGAACTATCTAGACAAAGAAGTTCAAAAATCTTCTTACTGGAGCAATAAATCATATGTAACAAAAATTAGGTTAACAATTTTGGGGAAAAGAAAGGGATAGTGGTATGTAATTTTCAAGCAAGGAAAAAAAATAATCTTTTGAAGGCAGAGTTGGGAGCTACAAGGACTAATTTAATTATTTTCAAGGCTTCAAAGATGGTTTATGTGTCTTTTCCATACTCTTACTTTCTGGGAAAATTTCAACATCACCTTTTTCTGTTTTATTAAAAGTTATGCCTAACCTATTTATTATAGAAAAGGTTGTTTGCTGAAGAAGATAGCTAACCATGATTTTTATTCTAAAATGTAAAGATATCACCTAACATTAGAATTACAAATGAAATTAAACCTACTGATTTACAACAAAACAGCTAGAAAAAGCAGTGATTACAAGGATGACCACCAAGTATAAGCACCACCAAATAGAAAGCAGTCTGGAGATACCTGGTGTCAGGGTAAGCAAGCAGCCTTATATACTGAAACAGGAAAATGTATAAAACAATTGTTTTACAATAATGCTCTAGGTCAACAAGAGAAAAAACAAAACAAAACAAAAATTCACCACAGTCTTTTCAGAAAGTTCTGTTTAGAAAGTGAAATACATGAGACATTTTCAAAAGTTTTCACCAAAAGTTAACTCAAAAGTTTCAAAACTTTGATAAGTGAAGGAATAAACTTAAATTAGCTAGACATTATATTAGATAAATTATTTATCTATATTATCTCATTTTCTGATGAGGCTCGAAGAATTTGGCATTATCATACGTGTATTTGTATATATTACTCCAATATAAAGTTGGAGAGGGCCAAATCTAAAGACAAATTGTGTTCAAACTAGAATTATGTATGAGAGACAGCCATCTCCATGTCAGGATGTGTAGATATTTCATGCCTTTCACAAATTAAGAATTAATAATTATTTCAGAATGAAAAAATATTCTTACCTTTCAAGGCTCTTAGATCCAGATAAAGACTGGAAAAACACTGATTCAAACCTCCTTGCCTCTGTACGTGGCTTGTTTTTATCATTTTGTAAATTTTGATGGGTTTCAAGTATATCTTCTTCAAGCAACAATTTTTTTGGGGGGGTTTGTTCCTTATCTGAAAAACGACAACTACTTTCCTTCTTTCGTGCCCGTTTGACTTTCCCAATGAAGAAGTCATCACCACTATCACTATCCTCAGACATGGAAGACTGTTTGTAAAACCTTTCTTCTGTGCTATCATCAAAATATTCCTTTTCTTCTTCATATAATTCTTCTCCATCACTGTCAACATCAAGTGAGCTACTGGACTCTTTCATTTTTTTGGTTTTAC
The DNA here is from genome assembly GCA_006410675.1 of Oreotragus oreotragus. Lineage (NCBI taxonomy): Eukaryota > Metazoa > Chordata > Mammalia > Artiodactyla > Bovidae > Oreotragus > Oreotragus oreotragus. The sequence continues at coordinate 30,636 of SJYX01023732.1, forward strand.
TTAATGCTTTCATTTTGGGGTCAGAAGGTGTCTTCTGGGATGCTGAGGGAGTTGCAGAATCTTTTTTGGAAGGCTTTGATAGAGAATTTGGGATGTCCATTGCTTTGGGTTCATGATCCATCTTGGCTATTTTTTCTTTTGAATTATTTATCGGTTTCTTTGCCAATATTTTGGCTTCCTTCTCTTTTTGTTCATGGATAATAGTTCCTTCATGCTGTAACTTACTGGCATCATCATTTGAACACAAAGTGTCCTTGGAATGATTTTCTTCTGAAGCACTGTTTGATGACTTAACTTCAACAACATTTTGTCTTGCATCTTTAAAGGATTTGACAGCAGCTGCAAGAGAAACAGCACATGACTTGTTTCAGCACTGAAACAAATAATAAAAAACATCACTGTTTTAGTACCGTATTTCTTAAATTATTTGGAAATACTTAACAGAATGATTGGAATTTAAATTACATATATATATAATAGGTGCAAATTCACAAAGAACTCTATTAACTTTTAGAAAACCAGAACATTTATGAGGTACTCAGAGATATCCATTTTAAATCTCTAAAATTAAATTTATTCTTTCATGTATGATCTTAAGAACAGTAAAAACTTCACTGAATATAAATGAATAAAATGGCAATTTTAATTTCTATAGCAATAATGTATTAACACAATTACAGGGTATTATAAATTGTGCTTTCAGGCATAAAAATAATTATCTTCTAATCTGTGTCAGAAGCATTTAGTTCTTTCATTATATTTTATAATATACAAACATAAATAAAATTATGTGACTAAATGGCAAGGTAACTAATAATATGAATTACATCAATATTTAGAAAGGGCTTCCTTGGTGGCTCAGATGGTAAAAAAATTTGCCTGCAATGCAGGAGACATGGGTTTGATCCCTGGGTTGGGAAGATCCTCTGGGGGACAGCATGGCAACCCACTTTAGGATTCTTGCCTTGAGAATCTCCATGGACAGAGGAACCTGGCAGGCTACAGTCCATGGGATTGGAGAGTTGGACACAACTGAGTGACTAAACACAGCAAAATATTTAGAAAGTCAGTTGTATTTAATATTACCATGAGTATTATTTATTTTAAGAATTAATAAAATTTAGGAATTTAGAAAAAATGCAGAAATTTTTAGATATAAAAATTTTTCAGGTAGTTTCCTACATTTGGAAGCATTTGAAAGGACATTTATAATGTAAAAGATCTTCAAAAGTTAAAAAAAAATCATAAAATAAATGAATGGTCATTTATTCAAATTATTTACTGAAAATGGCTTAAGTCATTTAATTCATACCTTTTAGCATATCAATTTTTTTCTTCAGAAGAGGGTGCACTGCTAGTCTAGCAACTGCTCTTTCAGCAGCAGTCGAATCAGGCTGCAAATTGAAATAATAAACATGGGAATAAAAACTAACACTACTAAGAAGTGAATAAAATGCAACTCATTATAATTTTTGAAAGTTAAGAGTTAGGGAACAGAAATTTAGGTAACTCACCTATATAATGCATTCTAAAGATAACATACTGAAAAAAATACTACTGTTCTTGACAGTTAACATTATGTACTCAATTAACAAATATTCTTTGAATAATTAATATTGTTCCAGAGTTGTGGTAGGCATCACGTGTGATATTTTAAAAAGTGTAATATAGATCCTGCAGTTAAAGAGTTTAAAAATCTAGTATAGAATACTAAAATCACATGAAAGAATCAAGTAACATATTAGTACTAAGCTAGGTGATATAATCTATGACTAATATAACATCTGAAGTTCCATTTACTAGAGACCTAAAGTTATAAGGGGACGACAGAGGATGAGATGGCTGGATGGCATCACTGACTCGATGGACGTGAATCTGAGTGAACTCTGGGAGTTGGTGATGGACGGTGAGGCCTGGCGTGCTGCGATTCATGGGGTCGCAAAGAGTCGGACATGACTGAGTGACTGAACTGAATTGAACTGAAAGTTATCAAATACTATATATTTTTATGTTGAATGACTAATACCACTATTTCATTCTCAGAACCTTTCATCAGTGCCTGGCCTATAGCCAACACTTTGTAGATGTTTGATGATGACTGAATGGGATTATATACATATAATGATATATGTGTGTGTGTGTGTGTATACACATATACAAACATATAGATACACACATACATAGTATTTATTCACTGAGATAATTCATAGTTCAGACTACTTTAAATAAATATCATTTGTGGTTGAAACTTCCAAATTTCTACCTCAAGCTCTAACTTGATCTCCAGACTCATATCCAACTACCTACTTGACATGTTAAAAGAAAATTATGTGATTTTCTCCTGAAACTTTAAACCTTTTTCCATCTTATTAGATATGTTTAATTTTTCTGGTGGTTAAGGGCTAAAACTCATGATTCTTCATTACATTTCTCCTTTCCTCACAGCTCACAATAAATCCTTCAGCAAATCCTGTGATTTCAACTGCAAAATCTATCCAGAACCAGTCACTAATCACCATTTCTACTTACTTCCTTTGACCAAATCACCAACACCTCTCACCTGGACCAAAGGAATAAGCCCATGACTGGTCATTCTCCATTGGCTTTTGTTCTTCCACAGACTATTTTCCATATAGCAGTCACAGTGAAGTTTAAATATAACCAGATCATGCTACTTCCTTATGGGTTCTTTTGAAAGCTTTACTGCCTTCTGATGCTTAAGGTATCCCTTTGCAAGTTCTTCTCTACTTGGCTGATCATTCCATTGTATTCAGGTCTCTGCTCAAATGTTACTGAATTAACACTTTTCATCACCATTTACTTCACATTACAAGAGGCAGGGACTTTGTCTTCCACATTCCTGTAGACCCAGTGCCTAAAACAATAACTAATAATAGCTGGTTTTCAATAAACACTCCCTGAAGCATGTAAAAATTTCACTAGTATGTGAAAGCAGAGCTATAGATTTTAAACATCTTTATATTTACCCTTGTTGTTAATAGCCCAACAAGGCTATTTTTCCTCCCAGTAATAAACAAAGATGAGTACCTCAGGAAAAGCAAGATAATAGCTTGAAATCTATTCTGATTGGAGAATTTATCTAGGTAAAAATCACTCAAAAAACAACTTTAGACCTGGTGCAAATCCTGTGCTAGGATCACCTGCAGCCTAATTACCTTTTTTATCTTGGGTCAAATGGTATTACCCTCAAATTTTATACCTAACAAGAAACTGAAAACGTGATCCTAGCTGGAAATAGGAACAAGGGCATTGCAGATATAATTAAGAGGACAGCATACTGGTTTAGGATGGGCCTTAAATCTATTATGACCAGTGTCCTTATAAGGAAGACACTTGGATACAGAGACACAAGAGACAGAAAGGGAATAACACTGAAGTAAAGGTGGGATGTAGCCTCCCACAAGCCAAGCTGGAAGAAGCTACTGGCTCCACTAAATGAGGAAGGAAACAAAGAGTGAGGAAGGCATGGATATGAGAAACAGGAAATCCAAATGCCCAGGATGGTGACAGGGGATTTATATTTATATTTAGAATACCCAGTGTTATTAAATATCTTGAGGAGATTTCAAAAACCAATGAGGAATTTGGTTTTACATAGAGTACACAATCAACAAAATAAACGTCATAATTACAAACTATAAGTAGAAATATTATACAGAAAAACAAAAGTAATAAACATTCACTAAATGACTCATAGCCAAAATAACATAATCACTACATGTTTACCTCATCTAAATCTGACCCAAGCATATTAGGAAGACAGAAGAGATAAAGAGGGTACATATATGACCCAGAGGCTGAAGGAGGAGAGATCTAAATCCTTGTAAACCACAGCAGGAAGTCAATAGCTAGTGCTTAAAATGTATTAATATAAACATATTGATGTGGGGGTAAATTCCGTAAGAATCAACTGTAACTGAAGGTGGGGGATGACCAATAGAGAGCTGTCATTTCTCTTTCTCTCTCTCACACACACACATTTGTAGATGTATTTGATTTTCAAAATCAGTGGCTGGCAAACTAACTCATGTGCCAGTTTCTCACCTGCTATCTGCTTTTAAAAATAAAGTTTTATTGGAACATAAAACCAAATTCATTCATCTATGGCTGTACTATGTCACCGTATCGTTCAATAGCTGTGACAAAGGTTCTAAGGCCTAGAAAGCCTAAAATATTTATAATAAGGTCCTTTATGGAAAGAATTAATGTTGCTCTATATTACATGCAAGAAGACTCTTCAGTGGGGATCAACCAAAAACTGATGAAAACAGAAAAAAAAAAAATTTTTTTTTTTAAAGCAAGCTCATGATGTCTAAAACTTGAATTTAAAACAGAAACACTGCCCTGACAGTTTTGCTGCCAAATTGAGGCAATGGGTTATAGCCCTAAATGCAGTAAATGTGCTTCCTGAACTGTGATATAAGATATTCTGGCTTAGTAGAAACAATTTGGTGCTCAATGCAGAGGCACTATTCTTAATCTTCAGGACTAATTCTATGTAAAAACAATGACAATGACAACAAACAACTAGTCCTGACAAAGGTTATACACACCACAAGAATCTTTCTTTAGGTTACAAGGGAAAAGAAGACATTCCAACAGCATCTGTTTTTTCTTTAACTGTTTCTTTCAGTATATTTTCCCTGCTGCTGCTGCAAAGTCGCTTCAGTCGTGTCTGACTGTGCGACCCAACAGAAGGCAGCCCACCAAGATCTCTCGTCCCTGGGATTCTCCAGGCAAGAACACTGGAGTGGGTTGCCATTTCCTGAAAAGAGAAAGTGAAGCCGCTCAGTCATGTCCTACTCTTCGCGTCCATGGTATTTTCCAGGCAAGAGTACTGGAGTGGGGTGCAAATTGCATTTTCCCTGGGTAGCTACTAAAAATTCAATTCACTTCAAAGAAAATTCCTGATGATATATGAACAACTGTATCTGTAAAGCAGAAAAACTAGAAAGTAACTATTTACATGTTTTAGATAAGAAGTTCTGGGAATACAAAATAGATTTTGACTAATATATTCATGTATAATTGTTCAAAGCTATATTTATTACTGTTTCCAAATCTCTATTTTGACAACTTGCAAAGAGTTTTAATGACCTGGGAGTTTTTCTTTCCGGAGCTAGCTAGCTGCATCTGTCCAGTTAGTCAGAAAAAGTTTAACAGAACAGTGGTAGTACGTGCATATTGAGTGTAGATACTAAGTAACACTACCTTGATAAGAATCACTTTATCTTTGAATTTACTTAGCAATGCTACTTCTGTGCTCTGGAATCTCTCAGAGTAATCTAACTTAGGGATCCAATTTCAGTAAATTTTATTAAAAAAAAAAAAAGAGCCCTAGAATATGATTTAAAATTGTACAATTACATGACTTCTAATAAATGAAGAGTTATTCTTATTTTGTTACATATCATTCTGTTTAACTGTATTTCTATGTTGCAACCTTTGCAGTGGACTTATTTGGGAAGAATACCAGGTTAATAAGAAGTGAGATTGAGTAAACGAGTCATTCATTGTATTCCATAATCCTAGGGCTGGCATTCATACTAACTGTTACAATTGGAGTTGTACAGTATATTGCTTATGCACCCAAATGTAACCAGTGAATTCAAACAAAAACATTAAGGATTGAGTTGACAAGCTATAAAACTAATAAGTAGTTACTATAAAACTAATAAGGTCTATAAAACTAATAAGTAGTTACTAATTAGGCAGGAATACACAGAAGAATTGTACAGAAAAGATCTTCACGACCCAGATAATCATGAGGATGTGATCACTAATCTAGAGCCAGACATCTTGGAATGTAAAGTCAAGTGGGCCTTAGAAAGCATCACTAAGAACAAAGCTAGTGGAGGTGATGGAATTCCCGTTGAGCTGTTTCAAATCCTGGAAGATGATGCTGTGAAAGTGTTGCACTCAATATGCCAGCAAATTTGGAAAACTCAGCAGTGGCCACAGGACTGGAAAAGGTCAGTTTTCATTCCAATTCCAAAGAAAGGCGATGCCAAAGAATGCTCAAACTACTGCACAATCGCACTCATCTCACACGCTAGTAAAGTAATGCTCAAAATTCTCCAAGCCAGGCTTCAGCAATATGTGAACCGTGAACTCCCTGATGTTCAAGCTGGTTTTAGAACAGGCAGAGGAACCAGAGATCAAATTGCCAACATCCGCTGGATCATGGAAAAAGCAAGAGAGTTCCAGAAAAACATCTATTTCTGCTTTATTGACTATGCCAAAGCCTTTGACTGTGTGGATCACAATAAACTGTGGAAAATTCTGAAAGAGATGGGAATACCAGACCACCTAACCTGCCTCTTGAGAAATCTGTATGCAGGTCAGGAAGCAACAGTTAGAACTGGACATGGAACAACAGACTGGTTCCAAATAGGAAAAGGAGTACGTCAAGGCTGTATATTGTCTCCCTGCTTATTTAACTTATATGCAGAGTACATCATGAGAAACGCTGGACTGGAAGAAACACAAGCTGGAATCAAGATTGCCGGGAGAAATATCAATAACCTCAGATATGCTGATGACACCACCCTTATGGCAGAAAGTGAGGAGGAGCTAAAAAGCCTCTTGATGAAAGTGAAGGAGGAGAGCGAAAAAGTTGGCTTAAAGCTCAACATTCAGAAAACGAAGATCATGGCATCCGGTCCCATCACTTCATGGGAAATAGATGGGGAAACAGTGGAAACAGTGTCAGACTTTATTTTTTTGGGCTCCAAAATCACTGCAGATGGTGACTGCAGCCATGAAATTAAAAGACGCTTACTCCTTGGAAGAAAAGTTATGACCAACCTGGATAGTATATTCAAAAGCAGAGACATTACTTTGCCGACTAAGGTCCGCCTAGTCAAGGCTATGGTTTTTCCTGTGGTCATGTATGGATGTGAAAGTTGGACTGTGAAGAAAGCTGAGCGCCGAAGAATCGATGCTTTTGAACTGTGGTGTTGGAGAAGACTCTTGAGAGTCCCTTGGACTGCAAGGAGATCCAACCAGTCCATTCTGAAGGAGATCAACCCTGGGATTTCTTTGGAAGGAATGATGCTAAAGCTGAAACTCCAGTACTTTGGCCACCTCATACAAAGAGGTGACTCATTGGAAAAGACTCTGATGCTGGGAGGGATTGGGGGCAGGAGGAGAAGGGGACAACCGAGGATGAGATGGCTGGATGGCATCACAGACTCGATGGACGTGAGTCTGAGTGAACTCCGGGAGATGGTGATGGATAGGGAGGCCTGGCGTGCTGCGATTCATGGGGTCACAAAGAGTTGGACACGACTGAGCGACTGAACTGAACTGAACTGAATCAGGTATGATTATGTAACAATAAGTAGAATTATGTATATCACAGCTTTAGGTTTTGTGATTATATGCAATTTGTGTTTTTAAAGAAAACAATGATAGCAGCAAATAAAATTTTTATTATTCTTCTGAAAGTACACTGTTGATGAGTAATTAAAGATATATAACAAATTCTCATTCTTTGTGCTTCCTAGTTTGACAGCTACTGTGTGATGACAAGCCCTGGTGGCTCAGATGGTAAAAAATGCAATGTTGGAGAGCCAGGTTCGATCCCTGGGTCAGGAAGATCCCCTGGAGAAGGGAATGGCAACCCTCTCCAGTGTTCTTGCCTGGAGAATCCCGTGGCCAGAGGAAGCTGTCTTGTTGAGGCAGTGTCCATACTACAGCAGTGTCCAGTACTACGAGACAGTGTCCATGTCCTTAACAGTAGCTAGGATAAACACTACTCCACTGGCAGGAATACAATTCTGCTTAAAAAAAACATAAGGAGACAAATGGGTTTCTCTAATCAATGGTTTCTCCAATTCCAATCTTTTTCAAACTCTTTCAGAAAAAAAAATGAAGGGAGAACATTATTAAAGTACCAAAATTCAGCAACCACCACCCTGATCAGTCAGCAGTCATAGATTTCAAGGTAAGACTCTCCACCAGCAAAAAGAATAAACTTGCTGAAGACTCAGATGATGGCCAGTACTTTTCAGCAATGAAGTATTTTTAAATAAAGGTATGCACATTTTTTTAGACATAATGCTATTATACACTTCATAGTCTACAGTAGTACAAACATGACTTTTACATGCACTGGGAGACCAAAAATTTGTGTACTGTTTTATTGTAGTTATTTGCTTTACCGAGGTGGTCTGAAATTGAATATCCAGTATCCTCAATGTATGCCAGCAGTTCTTAAAATGTTTGATTTGGATAGTCTTAGGATGATCTGGAGGGATGATGTGAGGTGGGAGGTGGGAAGGGGGTTCATGTTTGGGAGTTCATGTACACCTGTGGTGGATTCATGTCAATGTATGCCAAAACAAATACAGTACTGTAAAGTAAAATAAAGTAAAAATAAAAATTAAAAAAATAATAAAAAATAAAGCAAGAGAGTTCCAGGAAAAAAAAGTCAAATTTTATATATTACAGAAAACATTTAAATAAATTTATAAAATTCTCTAAGTAAAAAATTGTCAAATTTAACACTTTAAACCTTTCTTTAACTTTATTCTTAAGAAAGCAATTAGACATCATTCATTTAATTTTTTAAGTTCAAATTTTAACAAGAGATTAAAGAAGTAAACAGAATAGAGATCACAGATTTTATCAACAATTAAATTAACAGTATTGAGTTGATTTCAAGACCACTTAGCCAGTTAGGAACAAGTGAGAACTCAAAGTCAAGTTTCTAAATTCAATCTAGTATTCTCAACAAGCTTTCTTCTCAACTGTTTCAAATAACTTTCCTTCGTTTTGTGACCCAATTCCAAGCCACCCTCAAATCCTTTTGTAATGAAATTTAATATAAACATAAAAACAAAAAGAGACTTATTAATCAAGTGGGCTAAGTTCATACCTTTGGCAGTATTTGGGGTCTGTGCTGCAATAAGAGATATCTATATTTTCCTTAAGGCACTGAGATTAAGTGCAGGAACTCACAAGAATAAGTACAACAGAAATAAGGGACTGAAATAAAGGGACTTCCAATTCTTTATCTAACTTCCTTACTTCTTTCCCATCCCTTTTCCTTCCTCACTTAAACTTCTCCCTCTTTAAATTTACAGATATATATATATAAATATATACAGCTAACAAAACACATATACTAGAGCAAAGTAATGCTCAAAATTCTCCAAGCCAGGCTTCAACTATATGTGAACCGTGAACTCCAGATGTTCAAGCTAGATGTAGAAAACGCAGAGGAATCAGAGATCAAATTGCCAACATCAACTGGATCACTGAAAAAGCAAGAGAATTCCAGAAAAACATCTACTTCTGCTTTGTTGACTATGCTAAAGCCTTTGACTGTATCAGTTCAGTTCAGTTCAGTCACTTAGTTGTGTCCGACTCTTTGCGACCCCATGAATCGCAGCATGTCAGGCCTCCCTGTCCATCACCAACTCCCGGAGTTCACTCAGACTCACATCCATCAAGTCAGTGATGCCATCCAGCCATCTCATCCTCTGTCGTCCCCTTCTCCTCCTGCCCCCAATCCCTCCCAGCATCAGAGTTTTTTCCAATGAGTCAACTCTTCGCATGAGGTGGCCAAAGTACTGGAGTTTCAGTTTTAACATCATTCCTTCCAAAGAAATGCCAGGGCTGATCTCCTTCAGAATGGACTGGTTGAATTTCCTTGCAGTCCAAGGGACTCTCAAGAGTCTTCTTCAACACCACAGTTCAAAAGCATCAATTCTTCGGCGCTCAGCTTTCTTCACAGTCCAACTCTCACATCCATACATAACCACTGGAAAAACCATAGCCTTGACTAGACGGACCTTTGTTGGCAAAGTGATGTCTCTGCTTTTCAATATGCTGTCTAGGTTGGTCATAACTTTTCTTCCAAGGAGTAAGCATCTTTTAATTATAGACCACAACAAACTGGCAAATTCTTCAAGAGATTGGAATACCAGACTACCTTACCCCTGCCTCCTGAGAAATCTGTACGCAGGTTAAGAAGCAACAGTTAGAACTGGAGATGGAACAACAGACTGGTTCCAAACTGGGAAAGGAGTATGACAAAGCTGTAAATTGTCACCCTGCTTATTTAACTTATATGTAGAGTACATCATGAGAAATGCTGGGCTGGAAGAAGCACAAGCTGGAATCAAGATTGCTTGGAGAAATATCAATAACCTCTGATATACAGATGACACCACCCTTATAGCAGAAAGTGAAGAGGAACTAAAGAGCCTCTTGATGAAACTGAAAGAGGAGAGTGAAAAAGCTGGCTTAAAACTCAATGTTCAAAAAAGTAAAATCAGGGCATCTGGTCCCATCACTTCATAGCAAGTAGATGGGGAAACAATGAAAACTGTGACAGACTTTACTTTCTTGGGCTCCACAATCACTGCAGATGGTGACTGCAGCCATGAAATTAAAAGACACTTGCTCCTTGAAAGAAAAGCTATGACCAAACTAGACAGCACATTAAAAAGCAGAGACATTAGTTTGCCAACAAAGGTCCATCTAATCAAAGCTATGGTTTTTCCAGTCATCATGTATGGATGTGAGAGTTGGACTATAAAGAAAACTAAGCACCAAAGAATTGATGCTTTTGAACTATGGTGTTGGCAAAGATTCGAGAGTCCCATGGACTGCAAAAGAGAACCAATCAGTCCATCCTAAAGGAAATCAGTCCTGACTATTCATCGGAAGGTTTGTTGTTGAAGCTGAAACTCCAATAGGTAGGCCACCTGATGCTGGGAAAGACTGAAGGCGGGAGGAGAAGGGGACGACAGAGGATGAGATGTTTGGATGGCATCACTGACTTGATGGACATGAGTTTGAGCAAGCTCTGGGTGTTGCTGATGGACAGGGAGGCCTGGTGTGCTGCAGTCCATGGGGTCTCAAAGAGTCAGATGTGACTCAACTGAATGACTGATATATAAGTATGCTTTATTATGTGAAGGTGAAATCTTACACATAAGGATACAAACATCATCTCTTGAGGCTCAGAATCTTTCACTAATTTAAAAGTTTACAACAAATGCACAACTAATCCAAAGCAGAACGTGATAAACTTCAGAAGAGAGACTGAAAATGTTGTGGAGGTTTATAGAAGAATTAAAATATAGTCAAACATCTTAAATTTAAATAAAAATATTTTGAAGCTTAAAATCCTAAGCAATCTCTATTAACAAATAGAGATTTGTTAATCTCTCTTCCACACCTGGAAGAAACAGTCATCACAATATTGGGAGATATGCAGGAAACCACAACTTTCCTTATTTGAAGCTGACACAGTGTTTGCCTTGGAGCATTCTCAGGAAACTGTGGTTTTCACACACCTCCAGTTTCTTCCATTTCAAATAAATTAAATAAAAAAGGGAAAACACCTCATCTTTGAATGGAAAAATTTTATTTTGGCATATGGGTATTTCTGTGAACACAAAGCATTTGGTGCTCAATTTTGAAAAGAATTTTGAGAATGTACATGTAAATATAAACAAGAGTCTAAAAGTGGAACAGCTCTCTTACATGCAGTGTTCATTCCTTTGAAATGTTGTTGCCTTAAGCAAGCTCTGGGTGTTGCTGATGGACAGGGAGGCCTGGTGTGCTGCAGTCCATGGGGTCTCAAAGAGTCAGATGTGACTCAACTGAATGACTGATATATAAGTATGCTTTATTATGTGAAGGTGAAATCTTACACATAAGGATACAAACATCATCTCTTGAGGCTCAGAATCTTTCACTAATTTAAAAGTTTACAACAAATGCACAACTAATCCAAAGCAGAACGTGATAAACTTCAGAAGAGAGACTGAAAATGTTGTGGAGGTTTATAGAAGAATTAAAATATAGTCAAACATCTTAAATTTAAATAAAAATATTTTGAAGCTTAAAATCCTAAGCAATCTCTATTAACAAATAGAGATTTGTTAATCTCTCTTCCACACCTGGAAGAAACAGTCATCACAATATTGGGAGATATGCAGGAAACCACAACTTTCCTTATTTGAAGCTGACACAGTGTTTGCCTTGGAGCATTCTCAGGAAACTGTGGTTTTCACACACCTCCAGTTTCTTCCATTTCAAATAAATTAAATAAAAAAGGGAAAACACCTCATCTTTGAATGGAAAAATTTTATTTTGGCATATGGGTATTTCTGTGAACACAAAGCATTTGGTGCTCAATTTTGAAAAGAATTTTGAGAATGTACATGTAAATATAAACAAGAGTCTAAAAGTGGAACAGCTCTCTTACATGCAGTGTTCATTCCTTTGAAATGTTGTTGCCTTAGTGAAGAACTAACACCTATCTCTGCTCAAACTGTTCCAAAAAATTGCAGAGGGAGGAAAACTCCCAAACTCAGTCTATGAGGCCATCACTATCCTGATATCAAAACCAGACAACGATATCACAGAAAAGGAAAATTACAGGCTGATATCACTGATGAACACAGATGGAAAAATCCTCAAAGTTCTAACGGACAGAATCCAACAACACATTGAAAGGAACAAACACCATTATCAAGTGGGGTTTACCCAAGGGATGCAAGGATTCTTCAGTATATGCAAATAAATCAAAGTGATACACCATATTAACAAACTGAAAAATAAAAACCATATGATCATCTCAATAGATGTAGAGAAAGCTTCTGACAAAATTCAGCAACCATTTATAATAATAATAATAATAATAATAATAATAATAATAATAAAACCTCTCCAGAAAATTTGCAGGAGGAATTTTTTACCTCAACATAATAAAGGCCATACACAAGAAACCCACAGCAAACATTATTCTCAACAGTGAAAAACTAAAAGCTTTTCCTCTAAGATCAGGAACACTTACCACTATTATTCAGTATAGTTTTGGAAGTCCTGCTGCTGCTGTTAAGTCGCTTCAGTTGTGTCTGACTCTGTGAGACCCCATAGATGGCAGCCCACCAGGCTCCCCTGTCCCTGGGATTCTCCAGGCAAGAACACTGGAGTGGGTTGCCATTTCCTTCTCCAGTGCATGAAAGTGAAAAGTGAAAGTGAAGACAATCAGTCATATCTGACTCTTAGCGACCCCATGGACTGCAGCCTACCAGCCTCCTCTGTCCATGGGATTTTCCAGGCAAGAGTACTGGAGTGGGTTGCCACTAGCCCCAGCAATTAAAGAAGAAAAAGGAATCCAGATTGGAAAACAGGTAAAACTCTCACCATTTGCAGATGACATGATACGACACATAGAAAACCCTAAAAATACCACAAAATAACTACTAGAGCTAATCAATGAATTCAGTAAAGTCAGAGCATATAAAATCAATACACAGAAATCCCTTGTATTTCTATACACTAACAATGAAAAATCAGAAAGAGAAATTAAGGAAATAATCTCATTCACCATTGCAACAAAAAGAATAAAATATCTAGGAATAAAACTACCTAAAGAGACAAAAGACCCGCATGCAGAAAATTATAAGACACTGATAAAGGAAACCAATGACTATACAAACAGATGGAGAAATCTACCATATTCTTGGATTGGAAGAATCAATATTGTCAAAATGACTGTACTACCCAAAGCAATCTATAATTCAATGCAATTCCTATCAAATTATCAATGGCATTTTTCATAGAACTAGAACTAAACATTTCACAATTTATATGGAAACATAAAAGATGACAAATAGTCAAAGCAATCATGAGAAAGAAAAACCAAGCTGGAGGTATCAACTTCCCTGACTTCAGACTATACTACAAAGCTACAGTCCTCCAAGACAGTATGGTACTGGCACAAAAACAGAAATATACACCAATGAAATAAGACAGAAATCCCAGGGATAAACTCATGTATACATGGGCACCTTATTTTTGACAAAAGAGGCAAAAATATACAATGGAAAAAAGAAAAACTCTTCAAAAAGTGGTGCTGGGAAAACTGGTCAGCTACATGTAGAAGAATAAAATTAGAACACTTCCTAACAACACACACAAAAATAAACTCAAAATGGATTAAAGACTTAAATGTTAAGACTAGAAACTGTAACGCTCTTAGAGGAAAACACAGGCAGTACTCTCTGACATAAATCACAGCAATATTCTCTCTGACCCACCTCCTTGATTAATGGAAATAAAACAACAACAACAAAAAAACAAATGGGACCTAATAAAACTTCATAGCTTTTGCACAGCAAAGAAAGCCATAAACAAGATGAAAAGACAACTCTCAGAATGGGAGAAAATAACAGCAAATGAAACAACTGACAAAGGATTAGTCTCCAAAATATATAAGCAGCTCATACAGCTCAATATCAGAAAAACTAACAACCTAATCAAAAATGGGCAGAAGACCTAAACAGATGTGTCTCCACAAAGAAAATATAGAGGTGGCTAATAAACACATGAAAAGATGCTCTACATCACTTATTATTAGCGAAATGCAAATCAGAACTACAATGAGGCATCACTTCACACCAGTCAGATTGTTGGTCATCACCAAAAAATCTACAATCAGTGCTGGAGACGGTGTGGAGAAAAGGGAATCCTTCTGCATTATGGGAAACAGTATGCACACTCCTTAAAAAAACTATAAATAAATCTACCATATGTCCCAGCAATACCACTACTGGGCATATATCCTGAGAAAAACACAATTCTAAAGACCTATGTACCCCAATGTTCACTGCAACAATATTTATAATAGCTAGGTCATGGAGAAGGAAATGGCAACCTACTCCAGTGTTCTTGCCTGGAGAATCCCAGGGACGGGGGAGCCTGGTAGGCTGCCGTCTATGGTGTTGCAGTCAGATACGACTGAAGTGACTTAGCAGCAGCAGGACGTGGAAGCAAGCTAGATATCCATTGACAGATGAATGGATAAAGAAGATGTGGCACATAAATACAAGGAAACATTCCTCAGCCATAAAAGGGAACAAATTTGAGTCAGCTGTAGTGAGGTGGATGAACCTAGAGCCTCTTATACGGAGTAAAGTAAGCCAGAAAGAGAAAAACAAGAATCATATATTAACACACAGACATGGAATCTAGAAAAATGGTACTGAAAAACCTAGTACAGAACAGACTTGTGTCCACACTTGTTGTCTTGTATATATATTGATACTATCATGTGTATCATACTATCATGTGTAAAACAGTTAATGGGAAATTGTTATGAATACAGGGAGCTCAGCCTGGTGGTAAGTCAGATACGACTGAAGTGACTTAGCAGCAGCAGGACGTGGAAGCAAGCTAGATATCCATTGACAGATGAATGGATAAAGAAGATGTGGCACATAAATACAAGGAAACATTCCTCAGCCATAAAAGGGAACAAATTTGAGTCAGCTGTAGTGAGGTGGATGAACCTAGAGCCTCTTATACGGAGTAAAGTAAGCCAGAAAGAGAAAAACAAGAATCATATATTAACACACAGACATGGAATCTAGAAAAATGGTACTGAAAAACCTAGTACAGAACAGACTTGTGTCCACACTTGTTGTCTTGTATATATATTGATACTATCATGTGTATCATACTATCATGTGTAAAACAGTTAATGGGAAATTGTTATGAATACAGGGAGCTCAGCCTGGTGGTCTGTGATGACCTAGAGGGATGGGTTGGATTGAGTGGAGGGAGGCTCAAGAGGGAGGGTATATATATACACAATGATGTGTTGGTTTCTGCCATAAGTTGCATGAATAGATTGTAATGTGCTCTTATGGCAAAAACCAAAACATCATAGTAAAGCAATGTTCCATCAGTTGAAAATAAAAATCTAATTGACTAAAGGAACTCATACAGGTAGAAAGCTAGTAGCAGTACTTTTAACATTAACTCGACTTCAATTCTAGGTTTAACCTAAAGATAGAAGTCACAGAGGATCCTGCTGTGATGTATGTTAGAAAGTGTTTTGCCTATGTTCTCCTCTAGGGGTTTTATAGTTTCTGGTCTTGTGTTTAGATATTTAATCCATTTTGAGTTTATTTTTGTGAATGGTGTTAGAAAGTGATCCAGTTTCATTCTTTTACAAGTGGTTGACCAGTTTTCCCAGCACCACTTATTAAAGATTGTCTAATCCACTGTATATTCTTGCCTTGTTTGTCAAAGATAAGGTGTCCATAGGTGCATGGATTTATCTCTGGGCTTTCTATTTTGTTCCACTGATCTATATCGATCTGTTTTTGTGCCAGCACCATGCTGTCTTGATGAC
Source organism: Oreotragus oreotragus (assembly GCA_006410675.1). NCBI lineage: Eukaryota > Metazoa > Chordata > Mammalia > Artiodactyla > Bovidae > Oreotragus > Oreotragus oreotragus. The sequence continues at coordinate 46,825 of SJYX01023732.1, forward strand.
TGTGGCTTTGTAGTAAAGCCTGAAGTCAGGCAGGTTGATTCCTCCAGTTCCATTCTTCTTTCTCAAGACTGCTTTGGCTATTCGAGGTTTTTTGTAGTTCCATACAAATCTTGAAATTATTTGTTTTAGCTCTGTGAAAAATACCGTTGGTAGCTTGATAGGCATTGCATTGAATCTGTAGACTGCTTTAGGTAGTATACTCATTTTCACTATATTGATTCTTCCGATCCATGAACATGGTATATTTCTCCATCTATTAGTGTCCTCTTTTATTTCTTTCACCAGTGTATTATAGCTTTCTATATATAGGTCTTTAGTTTCTTTAGATAGATATATTCCTAAGTATTTTATTCTTTTTGTTGCAATGGTGAATGGAATTGTTTCCTTAATTTCTCTATTTTCTCATTATTAGTGTATAGGAATACAAGGGATTTCCATGTGTTGATTTTATATCCTGAAACTTTACTATATTCATTGATTAGCTCTAGTAATTTTCTGGTGGAGTCTTTAGGGTTTTCTATGTAGAAGATCACATCATCTGCAAACAGTGCGAGTTTTACTTCTTTTCCAATTTGGATTCCTTTTCTTTCTTTTTCTGCTCTGATTGCTGTGGCCAAAACTTCCAAAACTATGTTGAAAAGTAATGGTGAAAGTGGGCACCCTTGTCTTGTTCCTGACTTTAGGGGAAATGCTTTCAATTTTTCACCATTGGGGATAATGTTTTCTGTGGGTTTGTCATATATAGCTTTTATTATGTTGAGGTATGTCCCTTCTATTTCTGCTTTCTGTAGAGTTTTTATCATAAATGGATGTTGAATTTTGTCAAAGGCTTTCTCTGCATCTATTGAGATAATCATATGGCTTTTATTTTTCAGTTTGTTAATGTAGTTTATTACATTGATTGATTTGCAGATATTGAAGAATCCTTGCATCGCTGGGATAAAGCCCACTTGGTCATGGTGTATGATGTTTTTAATGTGTTGCTGGATTCTGATTGCTAGAATTTTGTTAAGGATTTTTGCATCTATGTTCATCAGTGATATTGGCCTGTAGTTTTTTGTTTTTTGGTGGCATCTTTGCCAGGTTTTGGTATTAGGGTGATGGTGACCTCATAGAATGAGTTTGGAAGTTTACCTTCCTCTGCAATTTTCTTGAAGAGTTTGAGTAGGACAAGTGTTAGCTCTTCTCTGAATTTTTGGTAGAATTCAGCTGTGAAGCCGTCTGGACCTGGGCTTTTGTTTGCTGGAAGATTTCTGATTACAGTTTCAATTTCTGTGCTTGTGATGGGTCTGTTCAGATTTTCTATTTCTTCCTGGTTCAGTTTTGGAAAGTTGTACTTTTCTAAGAATCTGTCCATTTCTTCCACGTTGTCCATTTTATTGGCATATAATTGCTGATAGTAGTCTCTTATGAGCCTTTGTATTTCTGTGTGGTCTGTTGTGATCTCTCCATTTTCATTTCAAATTTTATTGATTTGATGGGACCTAATTAAACTTAAAAGTGTCTGCACAACAAAGGAAACTATAAGCAAGGTGAAAAGACAGCCTTCAGAATGGGAGAAAATAATAGCAAATGAAGCAACTGACAAACAACTAATCTCAAAAATATACAAGCAACTCCTGAAGCTCAATTCCAGAAAGATAAACGACCCAATCAAAAAATGGGCCAAAGAACTAAATAGACATTTCTCCAAAGAAGACATACAGATGGCTAACAAACACATGAAAAGATGCTCAACATCACTCATTATCAGAGAAATGCAAATCAAAACCACAATGAGGTACCATTTCATGCCAGTCAGAATGGCTGTGATCCAAACGTCTACAAGCAATAAATACTGAAGAGGGTGTGGAGAAAAGGGAACCCTCTTACACTGTTGGTGGGAATGCAAACTAGTACAGCCACTATGGAGAATAGTGTGGAGATTCCTTATATAACTGGAAATAGAACTGTCTTATGACCTAGCAATCGCACTGCTGGGCATACACACTGAGGAAACCAGAATTGAAAGAGACATGTGTACCCCAATGTTCATCGCAGCACTGTTTCTAATAGCCAGGACATGGAAGCAACCTAGANCTGCCTTATGACCCAGCAATCCCACTGCTGGGCATACACACCGAGGAAACCAGAATTGAAAGAGACATGACTTCATATTTTATAGTGTAATATCTGAATCATTTCATATTATTTTGGCATAAGAGTTAAGCAGAAACCTTGCGGAATTTTTGCCAAAAGACATATTATTTACGTTAATATGGGTTTGTCAACAGTTCATGTTTCCCTCTTTGTTTGAAAGACACAACTTATATATAATAAACGTCCATCTCTGCATTTCTCTGTTACTCTGAACCAGTATACCAAATTATTTCAATTATTATAATTTTGTAATCAATTTTCATATTTGTTGGGCAAGGGTCATATTCCTCATTTAATGCTTTTAAAAATGTATGATTATTTAGGAGATTTGATAAAATTTGACATCATTTTTATTCACATTACCTTGCTATGAATATTCAGCTAAAATCTTTGGGTGTTGCAATTAGATCTGATTTGATGGATAAACTTTGGAAGAACTAGAATGTTTTATAATATTATGTTCTATTTTTTAAGAGATGTTTCTCTGCTCACTATATTTTCTCATATGATTTTTAGTAGGGTCCAAAATTTTCTTCACATTAAGTCCAATATATTTTTATTAATTTCATACATATTTATCTTACTTTTGTATTTGCCATAATATGATTCTTTATTATTTTGTCTTTTTAACTGGCTATGTTTTATATAGAAACATTTTGATTATTATTAATCTTTTAAACCTTATAATTCTGTTATTTTATATGGCTCCCTTCAATTGATTCATTTTTTTCTTGGAACACAGTCCTACCATCTATAAACACTCTCCAGCTCCTTTCAGACATTCCCACCTCTAAGTCTTTTTTTATCTAATGGCTTTACATAGTACACCCAGAACAATATCAAATGGAAATGCTGGTACACATTTTGCATATTTAATTTAATAATAATATATGTAATGTGTTGTTATTACTCAAAATGCTTGCTTCACTTTTGAGAAATTATGTTTTTATCAGACTTAGAGATGTTTTATTCAGTTATATTTTATTAAGAGTTTGTCTCCTTTTCTTGCTTTATTTTTCTATAATACCAACTATCATATTACACACAGCATGCTAACACAATATGACAGGCTATGTATTTGTCTTTTGCAGCTTTTTTATCTTCTTCTCCTCTTAAGCACCATGCAAGATGATGTCAGCTCAGTGAGTATACACATTTTCTACCTGCCTGACTCACTTCCATACCACAGAATTGGATATCATAACATTTTACTAGCCTACAAAAGACCAAGCACTCAAATTGTGACTGACTGAATGGACGAATTATTAAAATAATCACCAGACACTGACTGACGAGAGCAGAGGGGTTAAGACCTTGGACTCTGGATTAAACTGCCTGGGTTTGAGACCTGCTGCAGACTTAACTGGATCTTTGACCTTAACAAGTTGCTTAGGCTATCAGTGTTTCTAATTTCCTATTTCTAAAATAGGAATCATGCTAGTACTACCTGCTTTACTGTGAAGACGTGGATGTTCTAATAAAATAGTGCCTGACATTATAAAGCAAGCAAATAAATGCTAGCTCTTATTATTACAGAAATATATTTATCACTTTGAGAGTCACATGATTTTCTCTTTCGGCTTACTGGTACAGTAAATTGAACACATTCCTATATGCATTCGATGAAGTACTTAAGACACAGTTGGGCTTTGGTATTTAAAACTTTGTGGACTTCAGAAAAGTTATAGTATGCATAAAAGATAAATTAAATAACAAACCCAAAGGGTCATGAACAATATGTTGTAAAATTCACATATTTCTGTACTAGGACATATGGATATTGACTTAAAGAAAGATAAATCAACACCGCGAAGAATATGCCAGTTTAAATTATACATCTCACAAAGTAAATAATGAAAATATTATTTTCCGAGCTTTGTTAGGTTTTGAAATTTTAAATAAGACATTACAGTCCATAATATATTACCCATCTGCAGCTAACAATCTGTGTTCTCCTGACACTCTTTACCTGAATATCTGAAATATACAATGTATTTTCTGTTAATATTTTATTGGAGAACATTACATCAATAGCTACAGACAAGATTATTTCATAGGCAGATTTTTGTCAGATATTGATATTCGTTGTGTTGGCTTAATAAAGGGAGTCAGGTTTCCATTTTATGGTTCACAATAGTTAATAAATCAAAGAGTTTGTTCTTTGAAGGTTTTAAAGGACTATGTGTGAATTACTGGCCTAGCAGTTTTTGGAAGAAGCAACATTATGACAATTTTTAAAATTTCTGTGATTTACTTAGGTTTTCTCTTTACATGTAAGTCATGATGTCTTCTTTAGTAGGTTGAAAGGTGGCCACCTAATTCCTAGAAGGTATTAAAACCTAATTCCTACAACCATGTAAACTTCTTGCAGATGTTTCCAACTCAAGTATTGACATTGCTTGGGGTTGATGACCCTGTGCTATTTTGCCCTTTATTTCAAGGAGGAATGTTTAACTGTTATACTATGTTTGCTTCATCACCACAGAAAGCAGTTAACTTGGTTTCTAGTTTTATACAATAAATAATTTTTTATGAGTCTCATCTATAACTGATTCTGATGATTTAGAAGATGGGATTTGGTACTGTGAGGTGATGACATTTACATGAGACTTCTGACTAGAGGTGTGATTAAAACAGTCATAAAATAATAAAGTATGTCTGAAGATTCTCCAAGCCAGGCTCAAAATTCTTCAAGCCACACTTCAGCAGTACATGAACCCAGAACTTCCAGATGTTCAAGCTGGATTTAGAAAAGGCCAAGTCAGAGATCAAATTGCCGACATCCATTGTATCACCATAAAAGGAGGATAGTTTCAGAAAAAAAGATCTAGTTTTGCTTTACTAAGAAAAAGCCTTTGACTGTGTGGATCACAATAAACTGTGGGAAATTCTTCAAGAGATGAGAATACCAGACCACCTGATCTGCCTCCTGAGAAACCTGTATGCAGGTCAAGAAGCAACAGTTAGTCCTGTGCATGAAACAAAGGACTGGTTCCTTTGAATCAGTCTTATGAAAGGAGTAGGTCAAGGTTGTATATTGTCACCCTGCTTATTTAACTTTTATGTAGAGCACATCATGTGAAACACCAGGCTGGATGAATCACAAGTGGGAATCAAGATGGCTGGGAGAAATATCAACAACCTCAGATATGTAGATGATACCATTTTAATGGCAGAGAGTGAACTAAAGAGCCTCTTGAAGGTGAAAGAGGAGAGTGAAAAAGCTGGCTGAAAACATAACTTTCAAAAAACAAAGATAATGGCATTTGGTCTCCCATCAGTTCTTGGCAAACAGATGGGGAAAAAGTGCAAACAGTGACAGATTTTATTCTCTTGAGCTCCAAAATCATTGTGGACAGTGACTGCAGCCATGAAATTAAAAGACGTTTGCTCCTTGGAAGAAAGCTATGACAAACCTAGGCAGCGTATTAAAAAGCAGAGACATCACTCTGCCAAAAAAGGTTCATATAGTCAAAACTATGTTTTTTCCACTAGTCATGTGTCGGTGTGAGAGCTGGACCATAAAGAAGGCTGAGCACCAAAGAATTAATGCTTTTGAACTGTGGTGTTGCAGAAGACTCTTGAGAGTCCCTTGGACAGTGTACCCACCCAGCTAATAAACACGTGATCAAGCAAGAAGCAAGCAAACCCTAAGTCCTCAAGGTTCCTCTTTATGGCAAAGAACTGTGATCTAGATATAGTTCCTTTCCATCCTTTAATACCACCACCACCAATTTAATCACAGGAAATTGGGTGTAATTCCTAAGAGGTATAAGCAGATAACTTGAAAACATATGGATAAGAATTGCATAAAACTTGATAATTGATATGAGAAAATGACTTGAAAAATTGATAAAACTGCTGAAAATTGCAAAGGAAAAAAATAAGAAGCCTGATTCTTCAAAACATCTTGATGGTCGCAGTAGCACCTGAACACCAGATGTCCCACCAAAAAAAAAAAAAGGATTCCCTGATTTGTCATTTTGTAATTGCTTCATAAAGTCACATACAATAGAAGAAAACACAGGTGATAACTTCCCAAGCAACTCATTCTTCTGAAAACATAATGACAATTCAAGTGAAAATGTTAGCCACTCTGTCGTTTCTGACTCTTTGAAACTCCATGGACTGTAGCCCACCAAGCTCCTTTGTCTATGGGATTTTCCAGCAAGAATCCTGGAGTGGGTTGCCATTTTCTACTCCAAGGGATCTTTCCAACCTAGGGATCAAACCTGAGTCTCCTGCATTGCAGTCAGATTCTTTACAGTCTCAGCCATCAGGGAGCAACTTGTTCCTCTGAAAACACGACAGGGAGTCTACAAATTCTGTCATGGTGATTTCTGGGAAATATTTCCCTCAACTATTTTTCCTTATGTGTAAAATTCAAAATGCTATATTTGTACAGAAATATGATTTCTAAAGGATTTCTGGAAAATTATCTATTTTGACTCCATTCATTTTACAAAATTAGGTATTTGCCTTTTTTGACAGAAAAGACAGATATTAATATCTTTATTTCAGATGCAGAGATCTGTCTGGGTGTAATGCCCTTCCTGAGGTGACACAGCTAACCAGACGGACAAATGACTTCAGTCTTTCATCCCCCAGTTCATCGTTCATGGTGTGACCCCCTTATTTAATCCAGCAATATGGATAATGTTCCTTAAGAGGAACTTAATGTTCCTTTTGATCACATTCTTGTCAAGGGGTATTTCACCATTAACTGCTGTTAATGCCATCAGCATATTTCCTAAGACAACTATTATTATTTAGAGATCAAGAGACATTGCTTGCATCCATAATTCTATTTGCAATGTAACAGTAAGCTTCATTTAATTAATGATGTATTTCCTAGGTGAGTCAGGGAAACAAAATGAAGTTGACTGGTAGTCATTAAATAAATAAATTTGACCTTATTATTTGTCCTCAAGAACAAATGTAACATTAGCTGTCCTTTCCTGTAATCATATTCTCTCCTTGAAGAGAATAAAATCAGTAAGTCCGTAGCTTGAGACCATAATCAAAGACGTCTGATTCATCTAAGGTAGAAGAACTTGACCAAAATCCCTTACCCAAGATACATTTTGCCTTAGTGTTACATAGAACATCATACAAAGTGACTACAGAACTCCCACATAAGTAAACTAGTGAGGATAAAGGGCTATAACATTACCCTATGAATTACTAATACTGGTAAGTAAATTTGCGAGAGATTTCAGAGATAAAAGTACTTTCCTTCTAACATAATTATAAAAAAAAAAGTTTACTCAGTATCTAGGAAAAGTTAAAATTATAAGGGAAAGTTGTCCTTTCCATCTGTCACACAACTCCAAATCAAAATTGTTTGTCCTACAAAAGATTTATCATAGTGACAAATAAAGACATGTAACCCTTACATGTTGTAATCTATAAAACATTAATTGTGATAGGATACACTGTAAACACCCAAGGACTTACAACTTCCTTCTCTGATGTTTGCCCATTTCTTTTTCTCTTTCTCTATATTGTAAATGGAAAGTTCAGATACCTCTTAAATTGAATTTTGGAGAAAAGCACTATTATACAAATATCATCAAAAAGAATGCAAGGATGAAGAAGGCAACATAATACAAGGGAAACCATTGAGTGCTGCTGGAACTGGGGAGTTTAGAGGTGCCATCTATGGGGTCGCACAGTCGAACACAACTGAAGCGACTTAGCAGCAGCAGCAGCAGCAGCAGCAGAGATGAGTTCATATGAGTTGTGTTCAAGGAAAATAATTCTGTTTGGCTCATCTTTTAAACTGAACTTTACTCCCAAATAAGTTAGTTGGGCTACAGTTTTTAACTGAATGACTTTGACCTTAGACATTCTTACTCTTTTCACACCTGTGAAGGTGGACTTATTGCCTATAACACACACACACACACACACACACACACANTGTGTTCAAGGAAAATAATTCTGTCTGGCTCATCTTTTAAAGTGAACTTTACTCCCAAATAAGTTAGTTGGGCTACAGTTTTTAACTGAATGACTTTGACCTTAGACATTCTTACTCTTTTCACACCTGTGAAGGTGGACTTATTGCCTATAACACACACACACACACACACACACACACAGCTAACCAAAGGAACTTTCCAAATATACCAGTTCTCTTCCGCTCTAACACAGGCCCCTTCATCCATTCCAAGAACAGCCCCCACACCCATGCTTAGATCCTATCTCTTATCGCTCTCTTAAGAATCACAGTACCTCAGGAGTTTATACTCTTTCTCTCCAGTACCTCATCCTCTTCCTCTTTATTGGCTCTTTTTTAATAACATTAAAATTGCTTACATCTCCATAATGTAAACAATAATCCCTTAAACTCCTGTACTACAAAACACTGACACTTTTCTTCTCACTTTTTCTCAAACTTCTTAAAAATACTGACTTAGACTTTCTGACTTCACTTCATCAGTCTCTCTGATCATACCGAAGTCTGGCTTTCAATATTACAACAAAATTTTCAACTATGATTTCCCTCTTTGTTTTCTCTACTTTTACTCCCTACCATATTGCCATCTAGAGTGTAATTGATCAGTCCATTATCACTGATAGCCTTGATCTCAAGGTAAATCGGATTCTAATTTGTTTTATTAACTCTTCTTCGTTGGTTTGTATCCGAGCAACTCAACTCCTGGTTTTTCTCCTATTTTACAGGCCACTTCATCTTGGATTATTACTTCATTACTTTCCTGCATATCACTTCAATAATGACCTTTCTTGGAATTCAGTCCTCATACTCCTTTTTACTAACTCTACACGACTGGATCTTAAAAGTAAAGACTATTCATGTTAGGAAGATAAGACTTCATTCTAAAACCATGAAACTACAGAAATGTTTTACACCATGCATCTGGTTTGCATTTTAGAACTATCACTTGGACACTGTATGAATGATTTATTTGGTGGGCTCAATATTAGGAAGATACAAAATAACTGCTGAGTTGGAACTGCAATATGTATAATAGTAAGGGTGGAAAGGAACGTACCTGTTCATGAAATATTTATAAGGTCAATACTTCAATCAATACTTGATGATTGATTGATTGATTAGGCAGTGACTGAGTGCTAAGCAGGAAGAAAGGATTAGAAATGGCTCACTGGTTTTGGGTTTGGGTAACTTGATTCATAAGATACCTCCCTCCAACTGAGATAGAATAAGATTAGGAAGTTCATCAGAGATAACAAAATCCTCTGTGATCATACTGAAACTTTTTGCTAAAGTTTGCATTGAAATATAACATCTAGTTTATAAAAGTGTATACAATGAATAAATGAACACAACTGTGTAACTAACATTCAGAACAACAACAAAAACTGAACATTTGTGAGGTCACCAAAAGTCCAGCCCCATTATGAAAAGCAGAATTTTACTCCTATATTTTGTAGTGGGTTCTTGACTTGACTCAACAGTAGGTCATATATAAAAACTACACAAACACCTCCAAACACAAAGCTTCACCTAAATATTACAGTAAAACACGTGCTTTGACTAGAGTCATTGCCTATGTCTTTAAAAGGCTCAATGGCTAAAAGCCTGCTTAAAGTTATTTCTGGAATTCATGAACTTACGAAACTATAATTATGTCATGGTGTCAAGAATGACTTTTAAATAACAAAACAGTACATTAGACTGATGACTAATTAGACTATTTTTAACTGGAGAGTCTGTGTTAACTAGAAAATATTAAGAATATTAGAATATCAAGTCAAAACTTATGTGAATGTTGCTATAGTATTAACAAAGTGATTTTTTTCTACAATTTATGTTTTCTTTGAAAACCAGCTTCCGATTGAGCTATTTCAAATCCTAAAAGATGATGCTGTGAAAGTACTGCACTCAATATGCCAGCAAATTTGGAAAACTCAGCAGTGGCAACAGGACTGGAAAACGTCAGTTTTCATTCTAATCCCAAAGAAAGGCAATGCCAAAGAATGGTCAAACTACCACACAATTGTACTCATCTCACACGCTAGAAAAGTGATGCTTAAAATTCTCCAGAAAACATCTATTTCTCCTTTATTTTCTATGCCAAAGCCTTTGACTGTGTGGATCACAATAAACTGTGGAAAATTCTGAAAGAGTTGGGAATACCAGACCACCTGACCTGCCTTTTGAGAAACCTGTATGCAAGTCAGAAAGCAACAGTTAGAACTGGACATGGAACAACAGACTGGTTCCAAATAGGAAAAGGAGTACATCAAGGCTATATATTGTCACCCTGCTTATTTAACTTATCTGCAGAGTACACCATGAGAAACATTGGACTGGAAGAAGCACAAGCTGGAATCAAGATTGCCAGGAGAAATATCAACAACCTCAGATATGCAGATGACACCACCCTTATGGCAGAAAGTGAAGAAGAATTAAAGAGCCTCTTGATGAAAGTGAAAGAGGAGAATGAAAAAGTTGGCTTAAAGCACAACATTCAGAAAACTAAGATCATGGCATCTGGCCCCATCACTTCATGGCAAATACATGGGGAAACATTGGAAACAGTGGCTGACTTTATTTTTTGGTCTCCAGAATCACTGCAAATGGTGATTGTAGCCAAGAAATTAAAAGACGCTTACTCCTTGGAGTAAAGTTGTGACCAACCTAGATAGCATATTAAAAAGAAGAGATATTACTTTGTCAACAAACGTCTGTCTAGTCAAGGCTATGGTTTTTCCAGTGATCATGTATGGGTAAGAGAGCTGGACTATAAAGAAAGCTGAGCGCCGAAGAATTGATGCTTTTGAACTGTGGTGTTGGAGAAGACTCTCGAGAGTCCCTTGGACTGCAAGGAGATCCAACCAGTCCAACCTAAAGGAGATTATTCCTGGGTGTTCAATAGAAAGACTGATGCTGAAGCTGAAATTCCAATACTTTGGAAACCTGATGCAAAGAGCTGACTCATTTGAAAAGACCCTGATGCTAGGAAAGACTGAGAGCAGGAGAAGAAGGGGACGACTGAGGATGGGATGGTTGGATGGCATCACTGACTCAATGGACATGGTTTAGGTGGACTCTGGGAGTTGGTGATGGACAGGGAGGCATGGCATGCTGCAGTTCTTGGGGTCGCCAAGAGTTGGACACGACTGAGTGACTGAATTGATTGACTGAAAACTGGAAATCATCAATGCTCAGATAAAACTTAAATTACATATATGAATAAATTTATGGAGTGCTTATATGTATATGAATGATTCAGATTTTGCTACTTCATTATTCCAGCAATGTCTATTCTTATTTTTTTATACATTAAATGAACAAGCATTCAATTTTTCACTGGGAAAAAAAAACATGATTCAGTATTAAATAATTCTTACTTTAAATATTTTCTCCATCACTTACTAGCAGTGGAATCCTAGGGAAAGAGTTTCTACTCTTTGAAGTTATGGTAAGGATTAAGTTAGAAAATAATTTGGTAAACCAGTCAAATTAACAGCATTATAGAAAATACTTGATAATAAAAATGATAATTATTTT
>SJYX01023732.1:59290-107483 GCA_006410675.1 Oreotragus oreotragus
GACTGTAGCCTGCCAGGCTCCTCTGTCCATGGGATTTCTCAGGCAAGAATACTGGAGTGGGTTGCCATTTTCTTCTCCAAGGCATCCTCCTGACCCAAGGATCAAACCTGCGTCTCCTGCACTGCAGGCAGATTCTTTACTGCTGAGCTACCAGGGAGGCCCCTCCTTGTAATGATAGTTCTGTGAAATTATCATTTACACCTTGCCTACTTATAAAACGGAGAAGGCAATGGCACCCCACTCCAGTACTCTTGCCTGGAAAATCCCATGGACGGAGTAGCCTGGTGGGCTGCAGTCCATGGGGTCGCTAAGAGTCGGACACGACAGAGCAACTTCACTTTCACTTTTCTCTTTCCTGCATTGAAGAAGGAAATGACAACCCACTCCAGTGTTCTTGCCTGGAGAACCCCAGGGACGGCGGAGCCTGGTGGGCTGCCGTCTATGGTGTCACACAGAGTTGGACACGACTGAAGCGACTTAGCAGCAGCAGTAGCAGCTACTCATAAAAAGGTTGGGAACTGTTGATAGTGAAAGGAGGGGCATGAAGAGTTCCAGTACACCAGGTGCCAAGGGCTGATACGGGGCATATAGATGCCATGGGAGACGTAAGCAGAGAGTGATTACTGAGACAGGACCCCAGTTGAGCTTCTTGGCTGCCCACGGAAAACCGAAGTATACAAAACTCTCCCGCTCAGCAGTTCAACAAAGCAGGCTAGTTTATTAAGGAAAGCAGCTTTTTTTTTCCCCCTAGCACTAAACTGCTTGGAGAAATGTATCCTCAGAAACTTTCTGCAAGAAACATAGCAGTAGATAGTATCTTGGGTCATGATGAAATGCAAGACATACTTCCACTGACAGATTTCTAAATTTACCTTTAATATAAAGCAGAGAGGATAAGATTATCTGGGAATATGTTTCAGCAGGGAACTAAAGTGATATGGTTCTAGGACAGCATTGTCTAGTGTGCTCCCTGCAGAAGCAGCCCATAGAGTGTGGAGGGAGAGGGGCTGGCTTCCCTCTACCACTGGCCCAGGATAACCTCCTGCTGAGCTGAGCTTTGGCGGGAGATGGAGCACAGACAGTTGACCCAGTGACACACTGCCCCCAGCAGCTGGCCTGACCTATGAAGCAAGTCTTACCCATTCGGACACTGCAGAATGTCTGCTCAAAATGACAATTGGGGTTTTGGCATAATTGATGGGTACTGTCCTCGTGTGGTTCACTGGCACAAGCCAGGGCACTGAAGCCAAGACAGACTTGGGTTTGGGCCCAGTTCTGTCATTTACTGGCTGTGTTGCCCAGAGCAAGTCATTCAGTGGCCACCATGCCTTAGTTTCCTCATCTGTGAAATGGATCTAACAAGTCACCTACAGGGTCACTGTGTAATGATGTGTGTACAATCCCTGGCAGGGTGCCTGGCACAGTTGGTTGGCACCATCTCATGCAGCTCTCACGAGCATAAACATGAGAGGCCTTGTGGAGTAGGAGGGGGAGACACACGAGTCGTCAACACGGGGGAGCTCTCACCCAGTTACTGCAGGAGCGGCATCACATTTGTTAGGCAGAAGGTAAAAAGGGACCAGGGCATGGCCTTGCTGGAAACGTTTAGGATCCACAGTTGCTCTTTCTGGAGTTTGTTCCTACACCTTCTGGTGTTTAGGGCCTGGCGGTCGGCAGCAGGCTGTGCAGTTGGCCACCATGGCGACTGTGGGGACCTAGGTGACAGGAGGCTGGAGCTGTGATGAAGAGGAGGCTGGGTTATGAAGAGAGCCAAGGTGTTCTGAGAAATGGGCTCCAAAAGACAGGATACTCTTCAGCAAAGGTCAAGTAAATGGACCAATGGGCCCTGTGCCCATAGAAGGGACAGGATAGGTGAGAGATCGGCAGGCAGCAAAGGGGGTCTGGTGACACAAATATAAGGAGGGAAACACCCTGGTGACCTCCCCTGGGGACTTCTGTCCCCCTCTGAGTGAGATGGCTCCACTCTCACACTGCCTCTGACCAGATGGACAACCTCGAGTAGATTCCTCCGTCTCTCTGCCTCAGGTTCTTCTGCTGGGAGGTGAGACGAATGATACCTGCCCGGTGAGATTGTTACGTTAATTTACTCAGGTGGGACACGTTGAGGTTCTTTGCACACTATGAAGAACTACAAATATTGCTTTTATTGGAACACACACAGGTTTGAAAGGAGAACCTGCTTCTTAGTCTCCTTGATTCAAGAGAATGAAATTTGGTACTGCCCAGGAATATTCTTTGAGATTGGATTGAATGCAGGCAGATGGCAAATGAATGTCAACTCAAGTTGATTTAAGAGTATATATATATATATGTATATATATGTATATATTCTCTCAGGTAGGTAGATATAGATATAGACTCACACACACACACACACACCCCATGGGAAACTTTGCTTGTATTTTTACAACTTACTTTTAAGCAATTAAAACTATTCTAGATGAGAATAAACATTTTATAATAAAAAAAACTTATGATAGTCTTTTCAAACTCAATTTAAAGTCTCCTTCAGAGTCTGATAAAGGATGCTAACTTTCATTCATGAGTTGTTCAATAATATATTAGCAAACTTTTTTTCAGAATTTCATTTAAAATAATTCAAAAGCTTAGTTGTCTAATTTCAACGTTTATGTAATTAACTCAATGTATTAATTGACTACCTGCTATATGTCCAACTTTCTCTTTAGATCTTGGATAAGAGCTTAATCAAAGAGGCTATTTAACTCATTGATTTTATACTCAATGATAGACATATTAATAACAGGAATTCACACATTTCTGTTATCTATTAATGAAAATGCATATTCTGTCTAAAATGAAAGAATGTAAATAGACGGCAATCTCTCCATGTCTCCCTTTAAAAAAAAAAAAGTATATGTTTATTTTCGGTTGTGCCGGGTCTTCTTCGCTGCTTGGGCTTTTCTCTATTGCGGCGAGCCGGGGCTGTTCTTTAGTTGCAGAGAGCGAGCTTCTCGTTGCAGTGCCTCCTCTTGTTGCAGAGCAACCCGTGTTGCAGAACACGGGTATGCGGGCTTATTTAGGCACGAGGGATTTTCCTGGACCAGGGATCAAACCCGTGTCCCCTGCATTGGCAGGCCAGATTTTCAACCACTGGACTCCAGGGAAGTCTTCTCCGTTTCTCCCTTGCTCTTAGTCTTCTCTTTCCTTTTCTGAACAATCTGAGGGGGCTGGCTAGACAATGCGGAGGTGGAACCCCCAAGTTCTCTTGCTTTACTTTCTTGCTCAGCCAGTATCTTGAGTGGCAGTGGAAATGTGCTGCCACCTGCTGGTCATTGCTGCACATAGCGTCCCAACAGGGACACAAAAAAGCCTCTATCCACTGAGACTCCTGCAGTCGGAACACCTCCTCATTTCCTAAGTGCTTAGAACCTGGAACAAACAGTTAGCTGAACCCTTCTCAGATTCTCCACTAGAGCCCAGAGATCTTCTCAGGGCTCAGTAGGGGTGGGTGGGGCGTAGGCGCCAGGAACCATTCTCCTTGGCTGGGCAGGATTTCCTGTTGCTCAGAGTGAAGGAACCTTGACCTCTCTCCTCCCCTCTCACACTGGCTCTGTGTGAGTCTCCTGAACTCAGACTCCTGGCTCCTTGGTCATAACTGAAGCCCTAGTAGGAAGCACCCAGGGGACAGTGGCTTCAAATAAGCCCAGTCTCCACCCTCTGGCTTAACTGAGAGGCAGAGAAGCGAGGAGGGCCTGGGAGAGGCGGGTAGTAAGAGCCGGCCACCGTCCTGGGGAGACTCTGAGCACTGGTTCTTTCTCAGCCTCGGGTGTGGGCTTGCAAGCATCAAGCTCTGTAAAAATATAGGGCTTTGGGGAAGTGGCAATGGGGCCAAGAGGAAGTGCGCAAGATAGTTTTGTGCAGCTCCGCAGGGAGAGCAGGCCCCCGGCAGAAGCCGCCACCTTCTGCCGCCGGGCATCCTGTCTCAACACCACCTGTACTAGCCCTGCAGCTCCAGCGTGCTGTCTCTGGTTGCCTCCCAACACTGCACCTTGTGGTTACTGCAGGCTGGCTGCTGGGGTTTCTCAGGCTTTTCTGAGAAGCTGCAGAGGATCCGATGGATTATCTCTGGCCAGGCTCTTAGGATTTTAAGCAGAACTCCAGCATCGTGGCTGACTAAGTCCAGCTGCATCAGACCAGGGTGGCGCCAGGGCAGGCTTTGGGACACACGAGGCCTTTCCAAAAGTCTGTTGCTTTTTTCCCCCATTCAGGCTCGTGGTTCCTCCCAAAGTCTTCCCTCCTCCAGAGTTTTCAGGCTTCTTTCAGTAGAACTGGAACAGACATGGGCTTTTTTTTAGATGGGAAAACGACCTGAGCCATGTTTCATTTATAATTTATCTTACTATTAAACCTTTTTCTGTGTATGGCACCTTGGTCCAACAAAAGGTTTTCTTCCTGGCACAGAGCTCCCCTGGGAACCCAGGCTGCTCTAGCGGTCTCTGCTTCCTCCATCTCTTTCTCACCCAGATCTGGTGCTCGGCCTGTGTTATTCTTGTGCTGTGTTTTGGTGGTCTTGGTGGCCACTTTTTTCCAGACATGAGTGTAGAACCTCCAGTTGACAATATGGCAACAGTAAATCCAGGGACACCTTATACTTGTGAAAGCTTGTTCACTTGCTTATTGATTTACTAAAGCCAGGAGCCTGGGTTTGACTGCCAGCTCTGCCACTTTCTAGCTCAGCAACCTGGGGCAAGTTACTTCACACTTCTACCCCTCAATGGTAATGATAGCATATATTTCATCAGATAACATTGCAAGAGATTAGGTGTATAAAAACATCAACACAGCAGCTGTAGAGTGGAAAGTGCTTCACAGGTCCTAGCTGGCTTCCTGGTATTCTACACCTGGTGCTGAGTTTATTATGCCCCTGGTTCACTGAGGTGCTTTCCTATCCATTTGTTTGTCAGGATCCTGAGCACCTAGTAGTTGCCAGGCGCTGCGGTAGGTGGTTGCAATAAATGAAAAGGGGAGATTTCTGCCCTCCAAGAGCTCACAGGGATTGTATAGCCCCAGCCATGGGAGGAGGGGTGGTGTCTGCAAAGTTTTCTTCAAAGTTCTGTTTGAAAGAAGAGGCTGGAAGGAGAAGGGCTTGTTTTCTGGGTGGATGCAAGGGAGAAGGGCCTTCCTAGACAGAAAGGGGCAGTGCGCATGGGGCAGCGAAGTGAAAGAGCACTCCCCGAGCCCCCAAGGCACTTAGGTTTCCCGGGAACCAGGCAACAGGAGGCTGAAGGGACTGGGAGAGCCCAGAGCAGAGTCTGGACGCCATTACGAGGAGTCTGCACTTGATCCCGCGGGCAACACGGAGGCTGGGGAGGGACTCGAATCTGGGCCTGGGTTAGGCAGCTCATCGGGGATGAGGCCGGTTCCCTAAGAATGGCTGTGGGCCAGGGTGGGGAATGGGGGAAGGTGTCCATTCCTCCTGGTTTCTCTGTCCTCTCCCTGGCTGCTCTTTGATATTTAATCTAGAATGAAAAGGACACTCAGTGCCCCCTCCTAGGCCAAAATGCTAAGTAACTGTGAAAGCCTTTCCCCACCACCCCTCAGCTCAGCCCCCCTGAGCAGAGATGAGCTCTATCTACTCAGAAAATACAAAGGAAGGGCTTCTGTTATTCACAGAGAGGGAATTCCCCAGGTCTGTGCAGAGGGTTCAAGGAACAGTTCCTAAGGGGTGAGGTGGCTGAGTTGGCGGCCCCAAGTTTGTCCCCCTGCCTCTCCTTTTATCTTGGGGTTATTCTCCTACAGGCCACCCTGTCCCCACCACACTGCCCTTGCAACTGGTCCTTGGGCAAACCCTCCTGTCCTTGGTTTCTCAAGCCCAGAAGGACTCACCCGGGTCTTAAAGGAGAGGAAATGGGCTGGAACCTGAAAACACACACCAGTCCGGGTTTCCAGCTGTCACATCCATCCCTCAGGGCTCGGCCCACTTCTCTCGTGATGGATCCATGGTTCAGGGACTTTCCCTGGCCTCTGCCACCTTTCCCTACTGCAGCTTCTGGCCCACAACCATACAAGGGCCACAACCTTTTTCTTCCTAAATGCAGAAGCAGGCCACTCTCTGACCAGTCACAACACAGAGCAGAAGTCTGTGCTCTGCTCTGACATGAGCCAACTCCCTCTGTCCTGGGCCACCCCAGGTAACCCCAGGGGTTGCCAAGTCCTCCAGGAAAAGTGCTCCTTAGCTATCCCATCACCACAACCAGTTAGCGTCTCATCCCTTCCCCAGAGGGTCTTTCTCTTATAGAAGGTTATTTGGTGCTACTGGATGGCCAAGGGCCAAGAGCCGGGGTATCTTTTATTGCAGTGAGTTACCAAGATGCAGCAGACTTCCCACATGGCTCAGTGGTAAAGAATCCACCTGCTAAGGCAGGAGACACAGGAGATGCGGGTTCTATCCCGAGAGAAGGAGAAGGCAACCCACTCCGGTATTCTTGCCTGGTGGGCAAACAGTCGGACACCACTGAGTGGCTAAACAACAAACCAAGATGCAACAACTGCTTTACCGTGGACTTGCAGAAAGGCTTGTTTTGGGAGCATGCAGCCTCCTAGGATTCGCGCTCTATGACCTCCTTCTCCTGAGCAGAGATAAGGAGAGCAGCCGCAGGAGAGACATTCACCATGCTGGAGGTTAGGGCTTCCCTGATGGCTCAGCTGGTAAAGAATCCGCCTGCAGGAGACCCCAGTTCGATTCCTGGGTCGGGAAGATCCACTGGAGAAGCAATAGGCTCCCCACCGCAGTATCCTTGGACTTCCCTGGTGACTCAGATGGCAAAGATTCTGCCTGCAATGCGGGAAACCTGGGTTCGATCCCCAGGATGGGAAGATCCCCTGGAGAAGGGAAAGGCTACCTATCCCAGTATTGTGGCCTGGAGAATTCCTTGGACTGTATAGTCCATGGGGTGGCAAAGAATTGGACACGACCGAGTGGCTTACTTACTTATGTTGGAGGTTGGTGACACTGTTCACATTCCCACAGTGCAGGGGTGCAGGCACAGCTAATGTTGGAAAATGCTGGGGCGACAGAAATGCAGTTGAAGAGGGCTGCCCCTTATTACCTGGGGTGTCCGCTCAGGGATATGTGGCAAGTCTAGCAGGAATGAGCAAAGCATGCCAGACAGACTTGGGATGCAGCTGGAGTAGGCTATCGATGAATGATACGGAAGCAGAACAACTTAAGAAGACCCTGGCAGGCCCCATGCTGAGGCATCTCACCCATGCCCCAGTGAGAGGTGTTTGTTAGCAGACACCAGAACAGCACTCCTGTGATGATCAAATTTTATTTGTGGCTCTCCATAGACTGGTGCTTAGAGGTAAATGTTATAAATCCTTCCATCCGCAGTGTGGACTTCAGTTCAACTGTTCCTTTTGCTGGCTCTCTAGATAACCCTTCTGGGCAGCATGGAGAAATCCCTGAACCAGCAAGCGTTCGTTGCTCAGTCGTGTCTGACTCTTTGTGACCCCACGTACTGGAGCCGGCCAGGCTCCTCTGTGCGTGGAATTCTCAAGGCAAGAATACTGGAGTGGGTTGCTATTTTTTTCTCCAGGGGACCTTCCCAACCCAGGGATCAAACCCAGGTCTCCCACATTGCAGGAAGATTCTTTACAGTTTGAGCCATCAGGGTGGACTCCAAATCGCGATTGCATTTCAAGCGTCTGATTCCCAGGAGTTGAAACCAGGTGAGCAACTTCAGCTCTAGTATCTGGTGTATCCGCCCAAATGCCTAAGACAGTGCACAACATAAGTACAGAAAATTTGTAGCTATTTTTGCAGGGTGGGGGCAGGGCTTGGGGCAGGAGGTCTGCCATGTGATGATGTACATGTGCTGCTTTTTCCCTCTTTTCTGCGTCGCTGGTCATCCCTGTTGTCCCTCAAATAGATCTGATACAGGCTGGTTGCTAGAGTGAGTGAGCCCACAGTGTGGGCTGAGAAGGGGAGCTGAGGGTCAGCAGATGTGATGCTTATGGGGCTTATGGGAGATGCTGAAGTTTTGTTCCTCTGCACAGGGAATCTTAGTTTGTCCCTTTGGCAAAAGATCTTCAATACAAAGGTTTGCCATGTATTGCCATGTTCAGCCATGCCCAACAGGGTCAACTCATGTGACTGAATTCTCCGTATTAACTGTTATATGCTGTCTCAGTCATTTGGGTTGATATACCAAGTACTAAAGTCTAAGGGACTTAGAAACAAGAGAAATTTATTTCTCACAGCTCTGGAGGGCTCTTAAGTCCTAGGTCAGCATGGTGGTAGAACCTGTGTCTGATGAGAGCCTTCTTCCTGGTACAGAGCGGCGCTCCTCCTTTCCCACCCAGTGTGATACTCTTATCTAGTCCCTGAGTAAACAAATGCTGAGGCTTCCCCATGCTGCGAACATCCCTCCGCCCCTTCTTTCCGTCTTCTTGCTGAGTGTTCCTAGCTCTGTGCTTCCTCTTGGCCCATCTCACTTCCCGAAACATCACTAAAGAGCGTTGCTTATCTTGATGGAGCTTGGGTAGCCCTCCAGGGGCAGGGGAACTAAGGGCAGCCGCACTTTCACATTCCGTCACAGAGAGCTGTCCTCCCCAGACTTCTGCAAGCTTGGAGATGTGGGGCCTGTGTCAGGGCCGGAAATGATGGCCCTGTGATGGAATCTCTCTAAGGAGACAGGGTGCTGCCAGAGAAGGAATGGGTGAGCTGTGAGTTGTGGACGGTGGCTGCTACACCTGGACCTCTGGCAGGATGTGTGGCAAGAGCTAGGTGGACCGGCCCACACGGATCTTGCTGGCACACTACTCACCTGGGAGGCTCCTCCTGGAAAACGAGATGCCTGTCAACAGTACTGCCGTGTCCTTGGCCAGCGTTACCTACATCACTGTGGAGATTCTCATCGGGCTCTGCGCCATAGTGGGCAACGTGCTGGTCGTCTGGGTGGTCAAGCTGAACCCCAGCCTGCAGACCACCACCTTCTATTTCATTGTCTCCCTAGCCCTGGCTGACATTGCTGTCGGGGTGCTGGTTATGCCTTTGGCCATTGTCATCAGCCTGGGTATCACAGTCCACTTTTACAGCTGCCTTTTCATGGCCTGCCTGCTGCTGGTCTTCACCCACGCCTCCATCATGTCCTTGCTAGCCATTGCTGTGGACCGATACCTGCGGGTCAGGCTGACAGTCAGGTAACTTGCCCAGAGGGCGGTGGTGTCGGGTGGTGATAGACGGGCCTGGAAAATGCAGCTACAAGTTCAGATCCAAGACTTTTTAAGTGGAAACAAATCCAAATTGGCCTCTGAGCTTGAAAGTGGTTCTTTTCACTATTTGATATGTGAAGGGTTTAGCAATGATAAGCAGAGACTTGGGAACAAGGAATGAAGGAATCCTCCAATCCCCCCTACCCTACTGATACAGGAGTACCTGCCCCATATCCCCTGGGGCAGGGGCTAAAGATGATAAAAACTTGATCTATCTTTAATTAGTGAAAAACGCTCTTGATTATGAGAAATGATAGAAACATGCTAGATGATAAGACACACCGAGAGAGAGAAAAAAAAAAGATAAACTGGTTGTTCTGTCCTTTACAAATGTAGGCTATTTTAAAGTTATTGTAATTTTGCTTCCTCTTTCATGATGCGAAGGGGACCAGAAAAGTTCTCCATTGCAGAAAGTAGTAACAACTTTTCGTGTGATTGCCTAGAAAATCCAATGGACGGAGTAGCCTGGTGGGCTGCAGTCCATGGGGTCGCTAACAGTCGGACAGACTGAGCGACTTCACTTTCACTTTTCTCTTTCATGCATTGGAGAAGGAAATGGCAATCCACTCTAGTATTCTTGCCTGGAGAATCTCAGGGATGGGGGAGCCTGGTGGGCTGCCGTCTGTGGGGTCACACAAAGTCGGACACGACTGAAGTGACTTAGCAGCAGCAGCATGTGAACAGAACAAACTGCCAAATGAATAATTCCCCGGGTGTCCTGAATCACACTGGTCTCTTGTTGGTCCTCTCTTCTCTTGGGGAAAGAGCATGGTGAGGGAGCTACAGATGACTTCAGATACAAACAAGCATTAGTTCAAATCTCAGATCTTGAGGTCTGCTCTTGGGCAAGTTGTTTAGCTTTCTGTGTCTTAGTTCTTCAGCACGGTGTTGCAACACTCTGAACTCAGACTGTCCTCCATTCAAGTTTAGTGCCACCACTTTTAGCTTCTACAAGTTGTTTGTCTGTTTCATTTTTTTCGCCCATAGAATGGGGATCATCCTTGCACCTTCCTGGTAAGGTCACGTGAGTTAGCACACGTAAAGCTCTTAGAAAAATGTCCACAAAGAGTCTGTGCTCAGTAAATTGTGGCTGTCGCTACTCTGATGTTCACCATTGCCGGCAATGAAATGGAGATTGTCATAAAAACAGCCCCGGTTTGTCATGAGGTTTCATTGAGAGAGAGTCTACTGAGTACCTAGCCGGTACTTAATAAAATCCACTTTCTTCTTGTAGTCTGTGTAGAATGTTATCAGGATGAATAGTTTAAGGAGAAATGGTGACTTCTGATTGGGTGAGTCTTTCAAGGTCCTGGAAGAACTTCAGCACAACTTTCGCAGCTCCATAGACCAGGTGTTTGACAAGCGTAGAGAAGCAGGAACAGACTCAGATAGAGGGGAAGCGTGGGAGAGGCAGAGTCTAAATGATGGACATCACCATGACAGGCAAAAAAACAGTGCAGAACGCAGCAGGCAAGCATGCTTTGAGCAGATTATTTCTTCTCGGGCAGGTGATCCTAGGAGACTTCAATAACTCTTGCCTCCCGGGAACTGAAGAATTCTTGGGCTGGAAGCGGCGCTGTGAGAGAGGCATGCGAGCCCCAGGTGCCAGCAACAGGTTCTTGCTGTCCTGCAGTAATTAAGTTGGGTCTGGCTCTTTTGCAGCCCTGTGGGCTGTAGCCCAGCAGGCTCCTCTGTCCCTGGGATTCCCCAGGCAAGAATACTGGAGTGGGTTGCCATGTCCTCCTCGAGGGGATCTTCCTCACCCAGGGATCAAACCTGCATTTCCTACATGGCAGGTGAATTCTTTACCACTGAGCCAATAGGGAAGCCCTTCTTGGCACCATACTCCCGACGTATTGCAGATTGTACTTCTTTAGAAAAGTGCCCAGAGAACTTTGCTGGATTTTTCTCTGCTCATCTTGTCCTCATATCCAGTAGAGTTTAGTTGAAATCGCCATAAAATCCCAACAGTCCAGCTCCACTCCCCCTCCCCCCGTTAGCAATTCCTGCTGTGAACTCACTGACTCTCTTCCATGCAAACAGATACAGGAGAGTCACCACGCAGAGAAGAATATGGTTGGCTCTGGGCCTTTGCTGGCTGGTGTCATTCCTGGTGGGATTGATCCCCATGTTTGGCTGGAACGTGAAACTGAGCTCAGCAGACGGAAATCTCACCTTCCTACCCTGCCGATTCCGTTCGGTCATGAGGATGGATTACATGGTCTACTTCAGTTTCTTTACGTGGATTCTCGTTCCCCTGGTTGTCATGTGTGCCATCTACTTTGATATCTTCTACATCATCCGGAACCGACTCAGTCAGAACTTTTCTGGCTCCAAAGAGACAGGTGCATTCTACGGACGGGAATTCAAGACAGCCAAGTCTCTGTTACTGGTTCTTTTCTTGTTTGCTTTGTGCTGGCTGCCTCTGTCCATCATCAACTGTATCCTCTACTTTAATGGGGAAGTGCCGCAGATTGTGCTGTACCTGGGCATCCTGCTCTCCCACGCTAACTCCATGATGAACCCTATCGTCTATGCTTATAAAATAAAGAAGTTCAAGGAAACCTATCTCTTGATCCTCAAAGCCTGTGTGATCTGCCAGCCCTCTAAGTCCATGGACCCAAGCATTGATCAGACTTCTGAGTAGCTATCCATGAAGCATGGATGTCCCTCTCATTGACCTTCAGATTTGGCATCAACACTTGAGGGCCTTTCCACCTGGGATGGGGCTCTCATGTCCTTGATGCCTTCTACTGACGCGGAGAGCATTTGCCTGGCTGCCTCTATGTCCTTCCCAGTGTCCTCTTTCTCTAATTCTTTTTTTTTTTTTTCATGGCCTCCTTTTCTGGGTATCTGACTTGAGGCCAATGCTCCATGGTTACTGCTACGTGTCTTCTCCTCTAACAAGTTGTGGAATCTGAAGGATGCTTCATTGACTTACTGAGAAAAGGGGACTGATCGGGCTTGAAGTGATGGTGACTCAGTTCCGCTTCACTGTGGAGCTAAGCAGAGAATCCTGCTCTCAGCAGCTGCCTGGAAGACGATGGAACACAAGGACTGACTTGCGTTTAGGGGGACTTAACTTTCTGGATTCAGCTGTAAATGTATTGAGTGAATAAAAGATAATAACTAACTTTTTTATAATTCTTTGCGGAGAGTCAGGGTCACTTGGGGCTGGAAGACCCAGCTGGCTGCTCCTGGCACTCAGCCTGCTTGCTATGTGATGCCATGTGACACCTTCTCCTATAAATTCTGTGTAAATTCTGGGACCCTCACCCCTGGCCCCAGCACACTCTGCTCCTTTTTCCTGGGCTGATCAGAGTATTTGTCAGCTTTCTGAACCATTCATCAAGGGTTAGAGAAGAAACAATTCTCTCTTAGACATGAGTCTTAAATTATTTCCTCTGGTATTTTATTTTAATAGGAATAATGGGAGAGGGGCAAAAAGAGACACCAGACAGCTATTAATATTATTTGTTGAGCATGTTCTATATACTTCTCTAGTGGCTCAGACAGTAAAGAGTCTGCTTGCAAAGCAGGAGACTCGGGTTCGATTCCTGGGTCAGGAAGATCCCCTGGAGAAGGAAATGGCAACGCACTCCAGTGTTCTTGCCCGGAAAATCCCACAGACAGAGGAACCTGGTGGGCTACAGTCTAAGGGGTCACAAAAAGTCGGACATGACTAAGTCGAACACTTTCACTTGCTATGTACTATTTTACACGTGTTCTCTCTTTTGGCCCTGATAGTCTTTGAGGTATCATCCTCACTACCATCTCTATTTTGCAGAAGAAAATAACTGAGGCACAGAGAGTTTAAGTAACTTGTCCACAATCACATAATTAATCAGTATGAGCACCAGGATTTCAAGGCAGCCCTGTTTTATGGGAGAACCCAACATTCTTGCTACCTATCCTTAGAAATGCAGCGGGACTTGCAATTTCTACAAAGCCCCAACTCTTAGCTCACCATATATACAATTATCAGAATCACGAGTATAAGCTATGGTTTGTATACTTGAGGACTGCTGTTTTTTTTTTTTGCCTTAGTTGCTGTTTCCTGTTGGGACACCAGATAGGAATAGAATGCTAGTCATGTCATTTGGGCATTGTGTGTGGCCCTGGAATTTGGAGGTGGCATCTCTGATCAGGCAGTCCAAATTTGCAGCTGTGGACTCTCAGTCCCAAGTCAATACAGTACGTATATTAACGTGATGAGAACAGCAAGCTGGGGATTTCAGTTAAACCACATCAGAGAGGATAAGTGTACTGAAAGTGTGCTTCTTATTAATTCTCAGCTAGTCCTGAGAGATTATCCGTACCCTAATCTTAGGCCAGAGCCTGATAGCCATATTTATCTTGTTAACATTTGACTTCAGGGAAGTGTTCTTGGTTTCCTTTTGTCAGCCCAGGCAGAATCAGCGCTATCTGGGATGTTTAAAATTTGCACGTTCTTCTCTACTAATGCCAAACCCGCTGGTCACCCCAGTCACCTACTTCCTGGTACCACTCACACTCCTGTGTTAGAGGAAGAAGACTGGGATGCCCACCCCCATTCCTGAGGGTCCCCGGATATAAAAGGGGACTTTGTTCCTGACAAGCTCCCCATCAAACGTTTTGGGGGATCTTTTTTGTTTCAAAAAAGCAAGTCTCTGCCACCTCCAATTTTTTCTTAATGGTATCCCTTTGTTTGATTTCAGCCTTTTCCCCCTGAATTAATTGTTATGGTTTAGTGAAAATGCTCCTCCAGGATGAAGCCTTGGGTTTACTCGGGGGCGATGGGTATTCCTGGCACACTGGTCTGCCAACAACTCACCTTTGCCCAATTTGAGACTTGAGGGACATGCTGGTTAGATCTCAGCCTCTAACCCAGTTGTTGTAGCAACATTTGACCTATGCTTTTTTTGGAAGACTTGATTTAAAGGAACTGTTTCTCTCAAAAGAAGGCAGCAGTCTGTCCTGAGTCATTTGGTGTCATCAGAAAACCTGCAGCTCCTGAGTTTCAGAAGAACTTTAATTTCCCTTTTTCCTCCTCCCCTCCTTCTCTCTCTTTTCCTTTCTGATATTCACTGCTTAGCAAACCCACTGAAGGCTTGTAGGAAGTCATATCTTGGGAGTCAGTGAGAATCTCTTAAGCTCAGGGGCTCTCCCAGCTCAGAAGAGGCCTTTCAGTAAAGTATTTTTGGGCGTGAACTCAAAAAAGATGAAGCAAGACTCACTGGTGAGGAGTTGGCCTAGAGGTAGTGAGAACCACCTTGGTTTCAGGTTTGAAGATTAGCGTCACAGGAGTTTCCCCATGTCTGTCTCCTGGCTCCTCCCTTCAGCTAAACATTGTCAAAGGTGGCTGTTAGGCTTTCATTTTAAAGGAATAAGGTAAAGAGACCACCCAGACAAGATCAAGGTTTGCCTCCTCCTCCACACAGATTCACTGGACCAAATGTAGATGTTGAGTACCCGATTTTTTTTCTTTTTATTAACAGTAGAAATTAGTGAAGGCCGACAAAATGAGAACAAAGGAAGCTATTTATTCTGAGCTTTCTAGAGAGAAGGAGTCAGCCACTAAGATTTAGTCACTAGGCCGTGTCTGACTCTTTGTGACCCCATGAGCAAGAATACTAGAGCGGGTAGCTATTCCCTTTTCCAGGGGATCTTCCCGACCCAGGGATCGAACCCAGGTCCCCTTTATTGCAGGCAGATCCCTTAGCCCCTGAGCCACCAGGAAACCACTGCCCATTGCCCATTTCTCTCTGACAGAGTCTCAAAGGCAGGAGAAGAGTGGGATGGTTTCTAGTGGAAGAAAGAAGGCTTCAGGTGCACCCTGAGTGGAAACCGTTGGTCTGGGGAGACTGTAGTGGGCTGACTAAGAGTGGGGCATCCTGCGTGGTGAGTTAGGGCTGGTCTTTAGTTGGAAGCAGGACAAAACTTAGGGATGCTGTCAGTTAGTCATCTAGCCCTGGCCACGCGGGGCTAATTGTTACAGGGATTATTGTTTGGCTTTCTGGACTGTTACTAGAAATAATGGTCTGACTTCCGATCCGTCTGGTTTATATCAGGCTGGCTTCCTGGGCCAGTTACTATAGATAAGGGGCTGGTTTCCTGGGCTGGTTGTGGGCCAGACTTCTGTTTTTATATATGGTTTGGCCATGGTCCACTTGTACCTTCTGTTTCTTAGAACTAAATGCACGTTTTCCGCAGAAACTCTGCCCTTAGTTACTATAATGGGTACGATGGGAATGAGAAAAGTTGGGTTGAGTCTTGTCCCGGCCACTCGGTGGGCGGCGTGGCATATGTAAAGTCTCTTTGTAATCTCTGAAGTGCTCTACAGTTTTGCAGTCTTGTTACTACTGAGGAAGCATAGCCAAGTGATGGACAGCAGTTTTTTCTTTCAGATTTAGTATTAGCTCATGGTGCTCATGGTGGCTATGGAGAAGGCAATGGCAGCCCATTCCAGTACTCTTGTCTGGAAAATCCCATGGACCGAGGAGCCTGGTGGGCTGCAGTCCATGGGGTCGCAAAAAGTCGGACACGACTGAGCAACTTCCCTTTCACTTTTCACTTTCCTGCATTGGAGAAGGCAATGGCAGCCCACTCCAGTGCTCTTGCCTGGAAAATCCCAGGGACGGGGGAGCCTGGTGGGCTGCCGTCTTTGGGGTCGCAAAGAGTTGGACACGACTGAAGTGACTTAGCAGCATGGTGGCTATAGTAGCTGTATGAATTTAAACTTAGCCTTATTTAAACTAAGCCTCAATTTTTCTTATTTTTAAAGTGAGACCAGTAATATCTGTGTCAATGTTTTGCTTGTTTTCTTGCTTTTTACTTTTTATTATGAAAAATTTCAAACACACAACAGTGGAGAGACTAGAATAGCAAAGGCTCATATAACTATTATCTTGCCTTAATAATGATCGGCTCACAGCCAACCTTGTTTCATTAATGGCTCCTTCCCACTTGACCTGATTATTTTGAAATTTTGGACACCAAATTATTTCATCTGTAAGCATTTTGTATTTTTAAAAGATATTTTTAAAATGTAGCTTATTCTTATTACCCGTTTACTTTCTTATTTACATATCAAATAGAGTGAAAATTAATTCTCCCCCTAAGAGGGAGCAATAGAACTAATTATACCAAATAGTAGTCAGAATGCTAATAGATGCATCTGTTTATTCTCTGCACTCTGAGCCTGTCATTGCTATAGAATGTTACTTTTTCATGTCTTAGGTATTTTCCTGATATCTGTGCACAATCTTCTTTGATTAGCACTTTCTTTGGTTTCACAGTACAAGCTCTGAGCAATTCTGAATGTTTTACATGTGGGTTGTCTCAGAGATTAGGGCCTACTTATAAAAACCCCACAATATCAATTATTGATTGTGATGTAATGAAACACCCCCAAACTTAGAGGCTTAACATGATAATTCTTTATTATCTCTTGTGGTTTTGATGGGTCAGGAATTCAGGAGCATCCTGGTTGGGCGGGTCACGCTTGAGGTCTCTCAGAAAGTTGCTGGGTCCGCATTCATCTGGAGGTTTGATGGTGCTGGAGGATTTACTTTCAAGGCGGGTTGTCATATCTAGCAAGCTGGTTCCTCTCCTCATGGCCTTTCCACAGTTCCACTTGAGAGTCCTCACACCGTGGCAGCTGACTTCTGAAGGAAAGAAAGAAAGCAGTACAACCTCTGCGGTGGAAGCTGCACATCTTTTATGATCTAGCCTTGGAAGCCATATGCTGTCACTTCTGCCGTCAGCCCTGATTCAAGTCTGGAAAGAGTCACACAGTGGCATGTATATCAGGAGCCATCTTAGAGGCTGGCCATGACAATGTCATTATCACATCCGGAAAAAGTGTAACAGTGTTTTCTCTCATTCTCACTTAAAAAAAACTCTTAGTTGGAGGAAAATTGCTTTACAATGTTGTGTTGGTTTCAGCCATAATTACACACATATCACCTTCCCCTCCCCCCACCCCACCTCTCTGGGTCCTCACAGAGTGCAGGCTGGGCTCCCTGTGTTGTACAGTGATCTATTTTACACATGGTAGTGTGTACATGTCGACGCTACTTTCTCCATTTGTCCCACTCTTTCCTTCCCCCACTGTGTCCACAACAGTAATTTCTTAATATCATCATCTGTCTAGTCATACTGTCCAAATTTTCTCAATTGTTTGCTTCTGTCAGGATCCAAAATCCAGAATTTTCTCGTATTACTAAGTTCCATATATTACAGTTTGTTAGTATGTTTCTCTTGCATGCATACTCAGTTGCTTCAGTCATGTCTGACTCTTTGCAACCCTATGGACTGTAGCCCACCAGGCTCCTCTGTCCATGGGATTCTCTAGGCAAGAATACTGGAGTGGGCTGCTGTGTCCTCCTCCAGGGAGTATGTCTCTCAAGCCCCTTTGAATCTATAGAGTGCTGCTTCATTTTGTCCCCCTGGCAGTTTAATTGTTGACCTCACAAAGGTTTCTCGAGGAATAGATGAGGCAATATAAGCAAAAACCCTCCCATGATGCAGGCCCACTGCTGGCCCAAGGCTGACTTGGTGTGAATAGAGAAAGGCTCTCCTTGCTCAGGAGCGAACATTATTGAAAACCTGGACAATCACCACATCCAACCCTTGAGGAGAAGTGCTGGCTCTGGGTGTGATACATAAGCATTCAGCTTAAATTCACCTGAGCGTGGTTCCATAATTAAAACTTTAAAGATCAGTAGCCAGACCATATGGGTCCCATGTGGAATCAGGGGAAGCATCTATCGCACGGACAGCCTTGATGTGTCCCAAGAAGGCGTTCAAGGTGTCTGTAGGCTGCAGCCTGGCTCTTGATGCCCCAGAACCCACACTTTCACCTGCTCACATGCTCCGGTTGCCAGCATGTCTGCTTCAGGCTCTACCCTCTAGCCACATTCCCTGGATGAGGCTGCGGTGTTCTGGAAGGCAGGATAGTTATGAATCTTCTTATTGGTCTTCCTCTCAGCTAAATAGGAGTTGGGCCTCCAAGAGTGCTGAACAAGACAAAGAGGCCTGACCTTGGATGGCGCCTGGACCACTGTGCAGGACAGGGCACAGTTGCATAGACGAAGGTGTGCCAGTGATGGTTTCAATTCACGTGCCCTTCTGAGCGTGCCTGGTGTGCCAGAGCAGACGTATCCAGGAGGGAGAGCTCTTCTGGGTTTTGGGCTCTACCAGGAAGCCCAGAATTTTATCAGTTTACTCTGTAAGTAAGTTTATGTCTGCAAATGGCTTCCCTCTGCTGAAGCGCCCTTGTGCAATGCACAATGGGGATTCCTGTACGTAACGGCGCTTCTTGGATTAACTGGTTGGTCCTTCTTTTCCCTGGTCTCTCCAAGCAGGATAAAAGCATCTTCAACTCAAAGATATCTGTTTCCTTTAAACAGATCCAGGATTCCTAAGGCCCCTGGGTCCATCTGGTCATCCTGGTTGAAGATTCACTTCTTTCCAGTCATGAGGCTCTTCATTCTGCTCTCTTTGACTGTCTTTTCAGGTAAGAGATGGGAAAGGATTATCTCCAGGCCTCCAAGCTTCCCAGAGGCTCTGCATCCTAACCCAAAACTTAGTGCTTTTCCTTTCCTACTCGGAGTTCCTGCTTATTAATAAGTGCAAGCCACCGAAGGAGCCGGATGGGAAAGTGAAAGGTGGTGAAATAATACATTTTGTCCAAATTAGTCCTTGTTCTTCAATCTGATAAAAGGGTTGTGGGGAATTTGAAACCCTCAGCTAAAATGAGGGCCCTGTATTCTCAGTGCAAGTTCCCCTTCCCTTTCTTTCCCCTTCTTCCTTTAAAAACATTTGTGCTGATATATGAGGACGGGACTTCCTCTTTCTGCACATACCTGACCCCAGGGATGAGAAGTTCAGAGGGCCAGGCTGCCCCCCACTCTGCCCTCCTCCAGCCTTGTGATCTCTGAAGTTACTGCACCTCTCTCTGGGTCAGCATCCAGGCTGGTAAACTGATTATCACGTGATCTTTCTCATGGGGTCCATATGAGAACAAAATATCATAGCCTNAGGGCCAGGCTGCCCCCAGCTCTGCCCTCCTCCAGCCTTGTGATCTCTGAAGTTACTGCACCTCTCTCTGGGTCAGCATCCAGGCTGGTAAACTGATTATCACGTGATCTTTCTCATGGGGTCCATATGAGAACAAAATATCATAGCCTGTCAAGTGACATCAAGACACGAGTCTGCTTTGTGGGCTGGTCACACCCGCGCAGGCTCTTCTGGAGGCAGCACGGAGGGGCCCCAATGCACATCTGGAAGGCTAAGGGAGGGCTGGGCTCTCTTAGCCATCTCATCTCCTTGGTCGAACACTTCCCCAGCCACCGTCAAGCTGGATGAGGCCTGTATGACTTCCTTTTTATGCAACATCTTGAGATGACAGAGGTGCCCACACCGGTCTGGCACAGAGGAAACATGAAGTTCTTAGCCCCTGAGGATAGAGCAGAACCGGATGCCTCTGTCTTCAGTCCTGGACAGCCAGCAGAAGCTTCAAAACTGCCTTACTTTTTATTGAAGTATAGTTGATTTGGGGCTTCCCTGGTGGCTCAGCAGTAAAGAATCTGCATGCAATTCAGGAGCTGCAGGTTCGATCCCTGGGTTGGGAAGATTGCCTGGAAGAGGGCATGNGACAGCCAGCAGAAGCTTCAAAACTGCCTTACTTTTTATTGAAGTATAGTTGATTTGGGGCTTCCCTGGTGGCTCAGCAGTAAAGAATCTGCATGCAATTCAGGAGCTGCAGGTTCGATCCCTGGGTTGGGAAGATCGCCTGGAAGAGGGCATGGTAACCCACTCCAGTATTTTTTCCTGGAGAATTCTATGGACAGAGAAGCCTGGCGGGCTACAGTCCATGGAGTCACAAAGAGCTAGACACAACTGAGCAACTAAGTGAACACACATGCACACACACACACACACATATTCTTTTTCAGATTCTTTTTCATTATAGGTTATTACAAGATATTGACTATAATTCCTTGTACTATGCAATAGGTCTTTGTTGTTTATATATACTAGTGTGTATCTGTTAGTTCCAAACTCCTACTTTTTTTCTCCCCCTCTGTCCTTTCCCTTTTGGTAACTGTAGTGTTTCCTATGTCTGTGAGTTTGTTTCTGTCTCAAACCTCCTTACTTCCCTTTCAAGGGTGCCAAGGTGAAGTGGGGCAGGGAGCGGGAGCTAGGGGCAGAGAACCTTCTAACAGTAAGCCTCAGGCTCTTCAACCCTCCCCCCAAACAACATGAGTGGCCTCCTGAAGCCTTTCAGAGGGGCGTATGTATCCTACCTGCTCTTAGAGCAGGGAAAAATTCTTCTCCAGGTTTGCTGTGTTAGTTTGCTAGGCCTCCTGTTACAAACTGTGTGGCTGCAACAATAGATGTTTGTTTCCTTACGGTGATGGAGGCTAGAAGTCCAAGATCAAGCTGTCAGCAGGTTCGGTTTCTCCTGAGGTCTCATTTTTTGGAAGACTTGATTTAAAGGAACTGTTTCTCTCAAAAGAAGGCAGCAGTCTGTCCTGAGTCATTTGGTGTCATCAGAAAACCTGCAGCTCCTGAGTTTCAGAAGAACTTTAATTTCCCTTTTTCCTCCTCCCCTCCTTCTCTCTCTTTTCCTTTCTGATATTCACTGCTTAGCAAACCCACTGAAGGCTTGTAGGAAGTCATATCTTGGGAGTCAGTGAGAATCTCTTAAGCTCAGGGGCTCTCCCAGCTCAGAAGAGGCCTTTCAGTAAAGTATTTTTGGGCGTGAACTCAAAAAAGATGAAGCAAGACTCACTGGTGAGGAGTTGGCCTAGAGGTAGTGAGAACCACCTTGGTTTCAGGTTTGAAGATTAGCGTCACAGGAGTTTCCCCATGTCTGTCTCCTGGCTCCTCCCTTCAGCTAAACATTGTCAAAGGTGGCTGTTAGGCTTTCATTTTAAAGGAATAAGGTAAAGAGACCACCCAGACAAGATCAAGGTTTGCCTCCTCCTCCACACAGATTCACTGGACCAAATGTAGATGTTGAGTACCCGATTTTTTTTCTTTTTATTAACAGTAGAAATTAGTGAAGGCCAACAAAATGAGAACAAAGGAAGCTATTTATTCT
Organism: Oreotragus oreotragus; assembly: GCA_006410675.1. Classification (NCBI taxonomy): domain Eukaryota; kingdom Metazoa; phylum Chordata; class Mammalia; order Artiodactyla; family Bovidae; genus Oreotragus; species Oreotragus oreotragus. The sequence continues at coordinate 80,640 of SJYX01023732.1, forward strand.
GAGCTTTCTAGAGAGAAGGAGTCAGCCACTAAGATTTAGTCACTAGGCCGTGTCTGACTCTTTGTGACCCCATGGGCAAGAATACTAGAGCGGGTAGCTATTCCCTTTTCCAGGGGATCTTCCCGACCCAGGGATCGAACCCAGGTCCCCTTTATTGCAGGCAGATCCCTTAGCCCCTGAGCCACCAGGAAACCACTGCCCATTGCCCATTTCTCTCTGACAGAGTCTCAAAGGCAGGAGAAGAGTGGGATGGTTTCTAGTGGAAGAAAGAAGGCTTCAGGTGCACCCTGAGTGGAAACCGTTGGTCTGGGGAGACTGTAGTGGGCTGACTAAGAGTGGGGCATCCTGCGTGGTGAGTTAGGGCTGGTCTTTAGTTGGAAGCAGGACAAAACTTAGGGATGCTGTCAGTTAGTCATCTAGCCCTGGCCACGCGGGGCTAATTGTTACAGGGATTATTGTTTGGCTTTCTGGACTGTTACTAGAAATAATGGTCTGACTTCCGATCCGTCTGGTTTATATCAGGCTGGCTTCCTGGGCCAGTTACTATAGATAAGGGGCTGGTTTCCTGGGCTGGTTGTGGGCCAGACTTCTGTTTTTATATATGGTTTGGCCATGGTCCACTTGTACCTTCTGTTTCTTAGAACTAAATGCACGTTTTCCGCAGAAACTCTGCCCTTAGTTACTATAATGGGTACGATGGGAATGAGAAAAGTCGGGTTGAGTCTTGTCCCGGCCACTCGGTGGGCGGCGTGGCATATGTAAAGTCTCTTTGTAATCTCTGAAGTGCTCTACAGTTTTGCAGTCTTGTTACTACTGAGGAAGCATAGTCAAGTGATGGACAGCAGTTTTTTCTTTCAGATTTAGTATTAGCTCATGGTGCTCATGGTGGCTATGGAGAAGGCAATGGCAGCCCATTCCAGTACTCTTGTCTGGAAAATCCCATGGACCGAGGAGCCTGGTGGGCTGCAGTCCATGGGGTCGCAAAAAGTCGGACACGACTGAGCAACTTCCCTTTCACTTTTCACTTTCCTGCATTGGAGAAGGCAATGGCAGCCCACTCCAGTGCTCTTGCCTGGAAAATCCCAGGGACGGGGGAGCCTGGTGGGCTGCCGTCTTTGGGGTCGCAAAGAGTTGGACACGACTGAAGTGACTTAGCAGCATGGTGGCTATAGTAGCTGTATGAATTTAAACTTAGCCTTATTTAAACTAAGCCTCAATTTTTCTTATTTTTAAAGTGAGACCAGTAATATCTGTGTCAATGTTTTGCTTGTTTTCTTGCTTTTTACTTTTTATTATGAAAAATTTCAAACACACAACAGTGGAGAGACTAGAATAGCAAAGGCTCATATAACTATTATCTTGCCTTAATAATGATCGGCTCACAACCAACCTTGTTTCATTAATGGCTCCTTCCCACTTGACCTGATTATTTTGAAATTTTGGACACCAAATTATTTCATCTGTAAGCATTTTGTATTTTTAAAAGATATTTTTAAAATGTAGCTTATTCTTATTACCCGTTTACTTTCTTATTTACACATCAAATAGAGTGAAAATTAATTCTCCCCCTAAGAGGGAGCAATAGAACTAATTATACCAAATAGTAGTCAGAATGCTAATAGATGCATCTGTTTATTCTCTGCACTCTGAGCCTGTCATTGCTATAGAATGTTACTTTTTCATGTCTTAGGTATTTTCCTGATATCTGTGCACAATCTTCTTTGATTAGCACTTTCTTTGGTTTCACAGTACAAGCTCTGAGCAATTCTGAATGTTTTACATGTGGGTTGTCTCAGAGATTAGGGCCTACTTATAAAAACCCCACAATATCAATTATTGATTGTGATGTAATGAAACACCCCCAAACTTAGAGGCTTAACATGATAATTCTTTATTATCTCTTGTGGTTTTGATGGGTCAGGAATTCAGGAGCATCCTGGTTGGGCGGGTCATGCTTGAGGTCTCTCAGAAAGTTGCTGGGTCCGCATTCATCTGGAGGTTTGATGGTGCTGGAAGATTTACTTTCAAGGCGGGTTGTCATATCTAGCAAGCTGGTTCCTCTCCTCATGGCCTTTCCACAGTTCCACTTGAGAGTCCTCACACCGTGGCAGCTGACTTCTGAAGGAAAGAAAGAAAGCAGTACAACCTCTGCGGTGGAAGCTGCACATCTTTTATGATCTAGCCTTGGAAGCCATATGCTGTCACTTCTGCCGTCAGCCCTGATTCAAGTCTGGAAAGAGTCACACAGTGGCATGTATATCAGGAGCCATCTTAGAGGCTGGCCATGACAATGTCATTATCACATCCGGAAAAAGTGTAACAGTGTTTTCTCTCATTCTCACTTAAAAAAAACTCTTAGTTGGAGGAAAATTGCTTTACAATGTTGTGTTGGTTTCAGCCATAATTACACACATATCACCTTCCCCTCCCCCCACCCCACCTCTCTGGGTCCTCACAGAGTGCAGGCTGGGCTCCCTGTGTTGTACAGCGATCTATTTTACACATGGTAGTGTGTACATGTCGACGCTACTTTCTCCATTTGTCCCACTCTTTCCTTCCCCCACTGTGTCCACAACAGTAATTTCTTAATATCATCATCTGTCTAGTCATACTGTCCAAATTTTCTCAATTGTTTGCTTCTGTCAGGATCCAAAATCCAGAATTTTCTCGTATTACTAAGTTCCATATATTACAGTTTGTTAGTATGTTTCTCTTGCATGCATACTCAGTTGCTTCAGTCATGTCTGACTCTTTGCAACCCTATGGACTGTAGCCCACCAGGCTCCTCTGTCCATGGGATTCTCTAGGCAAGAATACTGGAGTGGGCTGCTGTGTCCTCCTCCAGGGAGTATGTCTCTCAAGCCCCTTTGAATCTATAGAGTGCTGCTTCATTTTGTCCCCCTGGCAGTTTAATTGTTGACCTCACAAAGGTTTCTCGAAGAATAGATGAGGCAATATAAGCAAAAACCCTCCCATGATGCAGGCCCACTGCTGGCCCAAGGCTGACTTGGTGTGAATAGAGAAAGGCTCTCCTTGCTCAGGAGCGAACATTATTGAAAACCTGGACAATCACCACATCCAACCCTTGAGGAGAAGTGCTGGCTCTGGGTGTGATACATAAGCATTCAGCTTAAATTCACCTGAGCGTGGTTCCATAATTAAAACTTTAAAGATCAGTAGCCAGACCCTATGGGTCCCATGTGGAATCAGGGGAAGCATCTATCGCACGGACAGCCTTGATGTGTCCCAAGAAGGCGTTCAAGGTGTCTGTAGGCTGCAGCCTGGCTCTTGATGCCCCAGAACCCACACTTTCACCTGCTCACATGCTCCGGTTGCCAGCATGTCTGCTTCAGGCTCTACCCTCTAGCCACATTCCCTGGATGAGGCTGCGGTGTTCTGGAAGGCAGGATAGTTATGAATCTTCTTATTGGTCTTCCTCTCAGCTAAATAGGAGTTGGGCCTCCAAGAGTGCTGAACAAGACAAAGAGGCCTGACCTTGGATGGCGCCTGGACCACTGTGCAGGACAGGGCACAGTTGCATAGACGAAGGTGTGCCAGTGATGGTTTCGATTCACGTGCCCTTCTGAGCGTGCCTGGTGTGCCAGAGCAGACGTATCCAGGAGGGAGAGCTCTTCTGGGTTTTGGGCTCTACCAGGAAGCCCAGAATTTTATCAGTTTACTCTGTAAGTAAGTTTATGTCTGCAAATGGCTTCCCTCTGCTGAAGCGCCCTTGTGCAATGCACAAGGGGGATTCCTGTATGTAGCGGCGCTTCTTGGATTAACTGGTTGGTCCTTCTTTTCCCTGGTCTCTCCAAGCAGGATAAAAGCATCTTCAACTCAAAGATATCTGTTTCCTTTAAACAGATCCAGGATTCCTAAGGCCCCTGGGTCCATCTGGTCATCCTGGTTGAAGATTCACTTCTTTCCAGTCATGAGGCTCTTCATTCTGCTCTCTTTGACTGTCTTTTCAGGTAAGAGATGGGAAAGGATCATCTCCAGGCCTCCAAGCTTCCCAGAGGCTCTGCATCCTAACCCAAAACTTAGTACTTTTCCTTTCCTACTCGGAGTTCCTGCTTATTAATAAGTGCAAGCCACCGAAGGAGCCGGATGGGAAAGTGAAAGGTGGTGAAATAATACATCTTGTCCAAATTAGTCCTTGTTCTTCAATCTGATAAAAGGGTTGTGGGGAATTTGAAACCCTCAGCTAAAATGAGGGCCCTGTATTCTCAGTGCAAGTTCCCCTTCCCTTTCTTTCCCCTTCTTCCTTTAAAAACATTTGTGCTGATATATGAGGACGGGACTTCCTCTTTCTGCACATACCTGACCCCAAGGATGAGAAGTTCAGAGGGCCAGGCTGCCCCCAGCTCTGCCCTCCTCCAGCCTTGTGATCTCTGAAGTTACTGCACCTCTCTCTGGGTCAGCATCCAGGCTGGTAAACTGATTATCACGTGATCTTTCTCATGGGGTCCATATGAGAACAAAATATCATAGCCTGTCAAGTGACATCAAGACACGAGTCTGCTTTGTGGGCTGGTCACACCCGCGCAGGCTCTTCTGGAGGCAGCACGGAGGGGCCCCAATGCACATCTGGAAGGCTAAGGGAGGGCTGGGCTCTCTTAGCCATCTCATCTCCTTGGTCGAACACTTCCCCAGCCACCGTCAAGCTGGATGAGGCCTGTATGACTTCCTTTTTATGCAACATCTTGAGATGACAGAGGTGCCCACACCGGTCTGGCACAGAGGAAACATGAAGTTCTTAGCCCCTGAGGATAGAGCAGAACCGGATGCCTCTGTCTTCAGTCCTGGACAGCCAGCAGAAGCTTCAAAACTGCCTTACTTTTTATTGAAGTATAGTTGATTTGGGGCTTCCCTGGTGGCTCAGCAGTAAAGAATCTGCATGCAATTCAGGAGCTGCAGGTTCGATCCCTGGGTTGGGAAGATTGCCTGGAAGAGGGCATGGTAACCCACTCCAGTATTTTTTCCTGGAGAATTCTATGGACAGAGAAGCCTGGCGGGCTACAGTCCATGGAGTCACAAAGAGCTAGACACAACTGAGCAACTAAGTGAACACACATGCACACACACACACACACATATTCTTTTTCAGATTCTTTTTCATTATAGGTTATTACAAGATATTGACTATAATTCCTTGTACTATGCAATAGGTCTTTGTTGTTTATATATACTAGTGTGTATCTGTTAGTTCCAAACTCCTACTTTTTTTCTCCCCCTCTGTCCTTTCCCTTTTGGTAACTGTAGTGTTTCCTATGTCTGTGAGTTTGTTTCTGTCTCAAACCTCCTTACTTCCCTTTCAAGGGTGCCAAGGTGAAGTGGGGCAGGGAGCGGGAGCTAGGGGCAGAGAACCTTCTAACAGTAAGCCTCAGGCTCTTCAACCCTCCCCCCAAACAACATGAGTGGCCTCCTGAAGCCTTTCAGAGGGGCGTATGTATCCTACCTGCTCTTAGAGCAGGGAAAAATTCTTCTCCAGGTTTGCTGTGTTAGTTTGCTAGGCCTCCTGTTACAAACTGTGTGGCTGCAACAATAGATGTTTGTTTCCTTACGGTGATGGAGGCTAGAAGTCCAAGATCAAGCTGTCAGCAGGTTCGGTTTCTCCTGAGGTCTCTCTCCTTGGCTTGCAAGGGACCCCCTTCTCCCTGTCCTCACAGTCATCCCTCTGCTGTCTGTGTCCTGATCTCCTTTTCTACTAGGACACCAGCCAGATTGGCTTGGGGCTTATTCTAATGACCCTACTTTAACGTCATTACCTCTTTAAAGGTTCTAAATCCAAATACAGTCACATTCTAAAGTGCCGAGGGGGGCTTCCACGGTGGCTCAGTGGTTAAGAATCCACCCGCGAATGCAGGAAACGCGGGTTCAATCCCCCTTCTGGGAAGGTCCCAAATGCTGTGAAGCAATGAAGCCCGTGGGCCACAGCTATTGCGCCTGTGCTCTAGAGCCTGGGAGCTGAAACTGCTGAAGCCTGCACGCCCTAGAGCTGCTCCACGACAAGCGAAGCCGCCACCCGGGTACCGCAACTAGAGAGTAAAGTCCACATGCAACAGTGAAGATCCAGCACAGCCAAAAATAAATGAATAAGTAAGATTTCTTTAAAACGCACTGGGTGGTTACCATCTCAACATATAAATTTCAGGGGAACACTGTTCAACCTCTTAACAGTTAGTTGCCAACCCCAAAACAGGCAAAAATCTGCCTCCAATGCTTTCATTAATTTTCCTCCAGGGTACAGGCTGAGATGTGTTTAGAAGAATGATGGTGTTTGTCTGTGTGTGTTTTCACAGATGCCATGNCTCAACATATAAATTTCAGGGGAACACTGTTCAACCTCTTAACAGTTAGTTGCCAACCCCAAAACAGGCAAAAATCTGCCTCCAATGCTTTCATTAATTTTCCTCCAGGGTACAGGCTGAGATGTGTTTAGAAGAATGATGGTGTTTGTCTGTGTGTGTTTTCACAGATGCCATGGTCATGGATGAGAAGGTCAAGGAAAGCTTTGTGCTGGACACAGCTTCCGCCATCTGCAACTATGACACCCACTATAAGGACCACCCCAAGTATTGGTGCCGAGGCTATTTCCGGGACTACTGCAACATCATCGCCTTCACACCCAACAGCACTGACCGCGTGGCCCTGAGGGACACAGGAAGCCAACTCATTGTCACTGTGTCCTGCCTGAGCAAGGAGGATACAGGCTGGTACTGGTGTGGCATCCAGCGTGACTTTGCCAGAGATGACATGGACTTTACAGAGCTGGTTGTGACCGATGACAGAAGAGCCATCACCAGCAATTTCTGGCCGGGGCAAGGTAAGGAACCTGTTGTGGGTCTAGCTGGGGGCGACCCACGGTGGTGGGTGGGAGCTGGTGAGGGAGATACTCATTGAGCACCAACTCGGTTCTCTGGGTTCTCTGGGTTCACCTGGCCCCTCCCTCCTTCCAGAGTTGGGTGGCTGCTGATGGTGCTGAAGAGTAACTGGGAATCTGTGGGAAGAGGAGGGTGCCTGGGCCCCAGGGTGCTCTTAAGGACATCTCTCCCCTCACAGCCATCTGATTGGGGCGGCTCACCGGTGTGAGAACTTTGCCTTGTGAACGAGAATCTTGAATGTTCACTTCTTGAGAGGTGGCTGAGGCTGTAAAAAGTGGACTAGGCACCTGGCTGGGCTTCCCAGGTGGCACTAGTGGTAAAGAACCCGCCTGCCAACACAGGAGACGTAACAACCGCAGGCTCAATCCCTGGGTCTGGAAGATCCCCTGGAGAAGGGAATGGCAACCCGCTCCAGTATTCTTGCCTGGAGGATCCCATGGACAGAGGAGCCTGGTGGGCTTATAGTCCATAGCGTCACGAAGAGCTGGACATGACTAAAGTGACTTAGCAAGCACACAGGCACCCGGGCAAGCATCCTCAAAAATTGTGCACTTAAATAATTTTATGATATACAGAGATAAATATAGTCCAAGAGGTCAATGCTTTCTTTTAAGGGGTACACTTTGCTCCTGAAGGCAGCTGGAAGGGTGTGGGTGGAGCAGTCTGGAGGGGCAAGTCTGTCTAAGCCAGTATGTTGCTCCTTTGGGCCAGGCAGAAGGGATAGGGGCTCCATTTGCTCCCCAAAGCCCTTCTGTCCAATGTTGAAAACCTGCCTTTACACCAGAAAACCTCTCTCAGGCACATTACTGCTGCTGCTGCTGCTAAGTCACTTCAGTCGTGTCCAGCTCTGTGCGACCCCATAGATGGCAGCCCACCAGGCTCCACCATCCCTGGGATTCTCCAGGCAAGAACACGGGAGTGGGTTGCCATTTCCTTCTCCAGTGCATAAAAGTGAAAAGGGAAAGTGAAGTCACTCAGTCATGTCCGACTCTTTGCGACCCCATAGACTGCAGCCCCCCAGGCTCCTCCGTCCATGGGATTTTCCAGGCAAGAGTATTAGAGTGGGTTCCAACTCAGACACATTGCTCTACCTTTTTTCCCTTCTTTTTTTTCCCCCCTCCTGTGGCTTCTCCTTATTTCCGTTTCTAGAAGGGATGTCTTGGGCTCCCTGGTGGCTCAGTAAGAATCTGCCTGCCAATGCAGGAGACACGGGTTCGATCCCTGGTCTAGGAAGATCCCACAAACCGTGGACCTGGAATTGCAGCTACTTAAGCCCACGAGCCCTGAAGCCAGTGCTCTGCAACAAGAGAAGCCACTGCAATGAGAGGCCCATGCACCTCAAATAAGAGTAGCCCCCACTGGCCGCAGTTAGAGGAAAGTCCTCACGGCCATGAAGACCCAGCACAGCCAAAAATAAACAAATAAATAAAAATCAGAAGGGAAATCTTTTTCTAGCTTCATCAGAGGACAATGCCAGTAGGAAAACATAGCAAAGGGCATAAGGGAGGCTCGGGGAAGCCTCCTCCTGATACTGGAGAGCCTTGCTCCCATTTGGCCAGCTGGTCGTTTCTTCAGCACACATCTTACTGAAAGTGTGGCATCCTTCGCATCCACCGTGCTTCTCCTTTGTGTGGTTCTGCTTTTACTTAAGTGTTGTAGTCTGTCCTGAGTTTTAGGCTCAGGATGAGAGAAGTCCCACCTAAATGAGCTCCTCAGTTTAAATGAAACACAGACACACCCCATGCCCTGATCTTCTCACAGCGGGCAAGGCGGGTGACTGTGGTGGCCCTTCTCTTGCTGGGTTTTGATAGGTGCCAGAAACACAACGTGGCAATTATGTTGCCTACTGATCAGTTCCTTAAGGACAGGACTGGCACTCTGGTGCCTCTGACAGTCCCCTCTCATAGCTGTCAGCCTCTCTAACCAAGGGCCATATTTAGTCAATATAGAACCTTTGCAAATCTGGAAAAGGTGTCCTTCCTCCCAGTGCATGGAACTCAATGGCAGGGTATATGGTTTGGCAAACAATGTATGGGCTGGATTTCAGCCCTTGCTTGTTCCATCTGCCTTCTGCCTTGTGCGGGCTTTCCTGATAGCTCAGTTGGTAAAGAATCTGCCCGCAATGCAAGAGACTCCGGTTCGATTACTGGGTCAGAAAGATCCTCTGGAGGAGGGATAGGCTACCCACTCCAGTATTCTGGCTATTCTGTCCTGGAGAATTCCCTGGACTGTATAGTCTATGGGGTTGCAAAGAGTCGGACACGACTGAGTGACTTTCACTCACTCTGCCCTGTGCAGGTGAACGTAACCCAGTATTCCCCCAGGGCACTCACTCTCTGGAGACTGAGAGAAGGGTAGGCAGAGGTGCAGAGATGCAGAAGGCAAAGGAAGGGCCTGAGGTTGGGCCTTATTTGACTCTCAACAAATCCTTTCTGACACAGACCTATCGGGCAACAAGAACAGAAGCTGCAGGGCTTCCAAGGTTGTCCACAAGGCAGATCACTCCAGGTGAGCAACTTTAGGGGACAAGTGGACTTTGGGTGGCAGTAACAGTGCAACACAGCCGTGGGTTTGCACCCTCTACTCTCCAGCTGCATATTGTCTCTCCTCGTTTGAACTATCCATCTTCAGTGTGACTGTTTGCTTTCTTTTGAAAGAATACAGTTTAGGACTCTTGATTGCAAGCAGCAAAAATGCCCTCTGTCTACTTTGATTAAAATGGAGATTTCATCATAAGGAGAAAGCAGTGTCTGAAGAAATGCAGGGCAAAGATGTGGCCGCACTCAGAAATGGGGAGCATCATCAGGATTTATCTTTGTCTTCAATCTGCTTCACTTTTGCGTGTTTGCTTCTTCTCTCTCCCTACTGCCTCTTATATTTCATTTTTTTTTCTCCTGCTCTGGGAGAAGATAGTCCACTTGTAGCTGCTGAGTTTCTTTCCCCCCTGTTCCCCCAGCCTAAGACCGCATCTTCACACTCCAATGTTAGTCTCTGAGGAAGGGGCTGGGCCTGGCTTGGTGTCAGACAGCCACCCCAGGTCCAATCATGTGTGATCATGTGTGATCTGGAGGAGATGGGTGCTCTAAAAGAATCTGGTTTCCAGGGGCTGCTGGAACTGGGTGGGAGCAGGGGCTGGGAGAGGGGATGGGTCCCAGGAAAGGGGATCCTGAGCAGAGAACCTAAACGTGGTTTCTTCCAAGAGATATGGATACTGTCTGTGATTCCTTCCAGGATGTCCATTCTCATCATTTGCATACTGATCACGGGCTTAGGGCTCATCTCTATATTCAGTCGTTTGCCCCGAAGGAGGAGAAACCAAAGAAACAGAAGGGGTAGGTAGAAGTTTGGGGCAGGGGTGGTGGAAATTGAGGAAAATGAAAGGGGTCAGGGAACAGTTCTCCAGTGGGTGAATGCGACCCTCCTGCTATTGCCTGGGTCCCCGGATTCCCACGCAGCCTGCCCACGGGCTGAGGGAAATTCTGTTTCATGGTCACAAAGGCACCCTGAGAGGTGGCAGAGAGCACTGTGGAGGCATGTACAGGCCAGGGAGGAGGGGGACTGAGACACTGGGGAGCTTCTGGGGTACCTGGGCAAGCAGGCGTAGAGAGGTCTCCTTGAGAAGAAGGGCTGGGAGTGGTTGGCAGTGGAAAAGGACAAGCCCAAGGGCCTCAGGCCTGGCCTCGAACCACAGGAGGAGTGGCCCTTAGGCTTTGTGCCACCTTCTTCCCTTGGGCGGTTGCAGGTAAAGGCCTAATGAGAAACCAGAAAACCAGCCAAGCTTTTGCGAGCCCCACGCCACTGGTAAGTTCCCTCCTCGACTCTTCTATCTTGGGTTCCATACCACTGCTTCCTGACCTGTACGGCCCCCTGTTCCTAAACACAGGAACTGTGTTCAGAAGAGGGTGTGTAGATATGCCCATCTTTCCTGTGGGGCCGCTTCAGAGAAGCCAGAATCCCCAAGGCCACCAGGTGGGGAATCGGCTAACCTCTCAAGTGGACGCAGGGTAGAGACAGCATCAGACCCAAGCGCCGCTAGATGGCTAATAGGTTTTTGTTTGTCAGAAGCCTCAGAAATACCTTGGGCAATGGAGAAACCGTGGGCATAACTATAAAACAGACTCCAACCTCCTCTGGGTATGGAAATGTAGAAAACAACATTTTAGAGAATGAGAGAACACAGACAAATCAGAAACATCTGTTAATGGAACACAAGGGTCTACAGCCAGACAAATCTGAAACCCAAAGCTTGGTGATAATTTGGCTCCAGGGCCAGAGCAGGAGCTCTAAGAATTCAAAGCGGCGGCTCCCACGGCATTCCTGGCTTTTTGCCATCTAAGAGCTGTGGAGGTGTGGGATATAGACGAAGCGACATCTTGCTTGGTTTTGCCCAAGATCACACCCTTTGGGGGGCTTCCCAGGGGTCTTAGTAAAGAATCCGCCTGCAATGCAGGAGACCTGGGTTTTAATCCCTGGGCTGGGAAGATCCCCTGGAGAAGGAAATGGCTACCCACTCCAGTATTTTTCCTGGAGAATCCCATGGGTGGAGGAGCCTGATGGGCTACAGTCCAGCTCAGTTCAGTTGCTCTGTCGTGTCTGACTCTTTGCGACCACAGCACACCAGGCCTCCCTGTCCATCACCAACTCCCAGAATTTACTCAAACTCCTGTCTATTGAGTCGGTGATGCCATCCAACCAGCTCATCCTCTGTCATCTGCTTCTCCTCCCACCTTCAATCTTTCCCAGCATCAGGATCTTTTCCAATGAGTCAGTTCTTCACATCAGGTGGCCAAAGTATTGGAGCTGGGCTACAGTCCATGGGGTCAAAAAGACTTGGGCATAATTGAGTAACTAAGCACACACACACTCCCTTTGGGACACAATTGGAGTCTAGGTTTTTGCAAAAACCATCTTCACTTCTTTAAGGCATGACCTAGGGCAACTTATTACTTGTCTGTTTACTTCTGTATAAGTTGAGGACCCCATACTCCCCAGGATTTTTTATTCATTCACTCATTCATTCATTCAACAAACAATGACCATACCAGATTCTGGAATACACAGCTGAGTCAAAGAAATAGCATCTGTCTTCATGGAGCTTATAATGTAGAGTGGGAGGTAGGCAAACCATCTCAGACACACGCTCACACACACACACGTGAAATTGTCAACTGTAAGTAGTCTAAAGGAGAGATGCATGGTGCTATGAAAGTTGAGGCAATGGAACCCAACCCGAATTCTTATCTAGCAGGGCATTGTACAATCTGGTTTAGCCATGGCGCGCTTCCTCACACTCAGGCAATGGGAACGTGCAGCCTGGGTCAGGGTCTCTTCTGGGCTCTGAAGGAGTCAGCTGTGTTCGTGTCACCAGAGCTTGGTGAGAGTTGAACGCAGGCCCCACACACCAAGCTTTGCTGCCAACTAGCTGATGACCTTTAAATTATGACATCTGATTTTCACTCTGTAAACAAAACTTTGGTGTTGGGCCCCTGTGAAGCCCCAGTGACCGAGTTTCCCACTTGTGCCACAGAAACACCCAGCAGAGGTAGGCAATAAATCTCAATTCAATTCTCCTTTTCTATTTCCAACAAAGTAGACAACTCTTTGAAGTCCCTTCCACGTGTCCTGACTCCAAAGGCAATGGCTCATACTGAACAGATGGGGCTGAAGATTTCTTTTATTAAGTTCATAAATAAAATGATACTACAATGGAATCACCATGACAACTGGCCCACAACTTGGCGACTGATTCTGATCTCAGGTGTTCTGAAGGCCCCTCTAACCTCGCCAACGATCATTTGCAGATAGGTAAGAAGAGACCCAGTCAGGGGGTTGTGCTCGGCCACTCCTGAGCAACACCATAGTCAGATAACATCTCAAGATCTTAGTTCTCACACAACCAGCTAGTCAAAAGTGAAGAGGGCCAGATCTCGATCAGGGGGCCAAAAGATCACTTCTGCTGTATTCCTTAGCCAATACATTTCTGACCCAGTGTTGGATGAACTCCAGGATATCACTGGGAAAGTATTTCTAGAAAAGTTTGTTTTAAAGTATAATATTCCAGTTTACTTCTGAATTAGTATTCCATGCTGTTCTACCCAAAGAAAGGGAGAGAGGCTACATTAGAGGTTCTCAAGAGTCTCTTGGCTCAAAGATTGGGAAACTGCCACCGGTTTGGGAAACTGTATGGGGAACTGTCACCAGACTGAATGGACACTGCTTCTAATCAGTAAGAAACCAAAGTGTGATAAGAGAAATACTCATTCACATCAGGAAACAAATCGAGATGAGGGCATCAGTAGTTGTGGGTGTAAGTGAGGTGATATTGTCATGAATGCCAGGATTACACCTCTCTCCCCCTAGAGTGTGTCTCCTGCTTTTCAGACCCTGGAATCTCCCCACTGCTTCTGCTGCCCTCATAAAAACCCTGCTCTTCCAGTCCTTCTGGAGAGGGTTTTGGCCAGTCTCCATGCTCAGGACACTCAAGTGGCATCCCATCTGGGCAGGCCTGGGACAGGCTTCTATATACACCTGCACGTTTAGGTCCAGGCTCTCACAGAGTCTTTTAAGAACACAGTTCCTTCAGCCCTAAGCCCTCTCTGCAGAGGTAGGGAACCCAAAGCTACTCAACAAGCAGGCTGATGGGAAGAGCAGGGAGGGGGACCCCATTCCTGCCACCCTCTGTATGCCTACTCAGCCAGTCCCTTCCCTCCCCAGTCCCAGATCAAACAACATCAAAAGTCTGAATCCTCCTCCTGTGGCCATGTGTTGAATTTACACAAAGAAGCCACTAGCCCACCAGTTTTGCAAACAGCAATCCATCCTTGGGACTTCCCTGGTGGCTCAGACAGTAAAGCGTCTGTCTACAATGTGGGAGACCTGGGTTCGATCCCTGGGTCAGGAAGATTCCCTGTAGAAGGAAATGGCAACCCACTCCAGTACTCTTGCCTAGAAAATCCCATGGACGGAGGAGACTGGTGCAGGCTACTGTCCATGGGGTCACAAAGAGTCGGACATTGACTGAGTGACTTCACTTTCACTTTAATCCATCCTTGGCTGGGTGGGTTAAGACATCCTACTACACAAGGCGAGAGAGCAGTCATCAATTTTCCACGACAGATGAAGACATCCATAGACATCTTGGAAGACGCACACTTACCTATCTGGAAAACTATTTCCTTTGGGAATCCTACAGGTTGGTTCTGGTTCCATGGTTGAGTTCACGGCCTGTTTTCTCCCCTTACATACCAAAAACTTGCTGAATCTGTGGTCAGTTATTACCTCATTTCGTCTTTCAGCAAGGCTAGTTGTGTGCCACTTTTCATGATAGGGAGACAAAAAAATCAAGACTTTGTAAATGCAGGGTTGTGCTGTTAAAATTAGGAAGTTTCAATAAAACAAGGAAGAGGAATTAATCTGATGTTTCATGTATTGGGTGGCCATAGGACGCTGGTTATACATCTTCTTGCAAGCTGTTCATAAGGTACTGGCCCTGAACTGGAAAGCTGATGTGGCTTCTAACTTCAGGGTTGGTAGAATTGTCTGAAGTCTAATCAGCTTCAGGTGAAACTGAGTCCTCCCCTACCAACACAGCCAGCGCGGGGAAGGGCATTCCTGGCGCTCTGCTGCCCTCGTGCGGCCGACCGCGCTGTGGCACTGCCATCTCCCCAAGACTATTTCCCTAAACCGGCTCTCCCCAGAGGGAGCCCTTCCTTTATCAACTCTCACTTCCTCTGTCTTCCTCTCAAACTCCAGCTGTCAGGAGCAGCTGCTCCATCTCAGAGCGAACATACTCCATAGAATAGATCATTTAACTTCACTTTTCTAGTTTCTCTGCCACTGAATGGGGTCTGGGACAGCTTGCGGTGGAGGCCAGATGCAAGGAATTTGAAATCAGAGGCTTTAAATTTTGTTCTGCCGCTTACTAGCCGGGAGACACTGGGTAAATTATTTCATCTCTTTGAACTTTAATTTTCTTACCTTGATTCTCAGAAATATTATTATTATTATTTTTTTTTTACTTAATGTATTTTTAAGAGAGATTTGTAGAAAAAGCTTTCCTCCCCGTGGACTGAGCTCCGTTGGTGGGCACTCCTTAGCGAGGGACGCCGCGGCAGAGTGGAGTGATTTGTCTGATGAGTGAGTCTGGGAGTAGGAACCAGAAGTGACTGCTCTGCCCTTCCCCTTCCTTTTTTAATCCCCTGGGTGCAGATTTCAAGAGCACACGTTATCTTTCGCAACTCCTGAGGGCAGCTGAGCTGCCGTTTGGGTTGTGGGGAGGGGCAGGGACTTGCCTTAGTGCACGGAGTTCAGGGTTCTGCAGCTATGGGTTTACGCTTATATTTTCCTATGTTTGTAATAAAGATGCTGCTTTGATCCCTATCTGCCGAGTCCTCTTATTTCTCACTTGGTCTAGAATTCAGGTGGGGAATGGGAACACTAGGTATCAGACTCTGAAAATCTTCAACAAGGTAAATGAAGGACTTCAAAAGCTACAAAAAAAGGTTTTTAAAGGAAAACATACTTCTTCCCATCTCTGCCCCTCAGCCCCTCAGTTATCAGGTTCCCCTCCCCAGAAAATAGCAATTACTAAAACCATTAATGATGTTTCTTCCAGAGAGAGACTAAATATACGTAAATACAGGTATGGATTCAGTATTTGTATGTGACTGTGAGCTCAGGCAAGTTGTTTGACCTCCTTGTGCCTCCATTTCTGTACCAAAAATGAGAATAATAACTGCTGCAACCTCCTGGTGTTTTGTGGGGATTCCATGAACACATGCCAAGCACTCAGAATAGTGTTTAGAGTAGAGCAAGCCTTAAGTCTATTTGATGAATGCTGCAATTCAAATGACATAGGTGACTTCCACATGTTTAAGTACGATACATTCTTTGAAACAGAATTTAAAATGTTAGCTGTTGCCAAAATGCCTTTCATAGTAGTTGTATCAACTCACTCTCCCACCAGTAGTACATGTGTTTTAGTTCTCCAGAATCTTGTCCAGTTTGTTAGCAAACTTTTTGAATTTGGCAGATCTTACTGACAGAACTTATCATCTAATTATAGTTCTAATTATGATTTATCTTAAAGAGTAAAGTTGAGTATCTCTTCGTATGTTTGAAGCCATTTATATTTCCTTTTTTGCTAATAGCCTAACCTTATTCATTCTTTCACTTTTCTATTGAGTTGTTTTTTCCTTATTGATTTATTTTTAGGAACTCATATATGTTGAGAAAATCAGCCCGTCTATGAGATGCTCTGCAAGTATTTTTCCAGCTTGCCATTTGTCTTTTGAATAGTACTTTGTAAGTCAAGTTAATCAGTCCTTTCAGTTTCAGACCATACGTCATGTATTCAAAGGCATACTTCACTTTGTTGTTTCCCAAAGTTCTCCCATATTTATTTCTAGTACTTTTATGATTTTTTTAGTTAAATTTTTGACATATCTGGAATTTTGAAAAAAGGAGTAAGATATAGATCTGATCTTATTTTCATCTTCATGACTACCTAATTTTCTCAACACCATTTATGAATAAACTAATTTTCCCTAAATGATTTGCTATACCAACTTCATCATACTCTAGAGTTCCTCTTGTGGAATTTTTGGTCTATTTCTGGTCTTTCTATTTTATCCCTTTATTTTTTAATTCATAAACCATTAACATGTTTTAATTAGCCATTCTTAATAAAACAGTACTTTCAGTTAGCTGTTCAGGTCAGCCTTCCCATCTTTTATTTGCTTACTTTTATGAATGATCTTTCTTGTTTATGGCTTACAAAGGAATTACTAGGACCATCTATGGGGCTATCCATTGGAATCTGGCAGGGGAGAGGGCTAACATTTAGATCAGTTTTTAGTTCCCCTATACTGTTGTTATGCATATCTCTTATGCTATAGCAAGGAGATGGACATCCTCATTTCAATAGTGCTTTATCCAACAGGGACCTTGTTTTGTGTAGTGATCTTGGATGTACAGAGCACTTAATGATATCTCATTTATTTTTGCACTAGAAGATGTGTTATTAGTTCTGTTTTCAAGATGAGGAAATTGAAGCTTCAAAAGTTTAGCATACTTGCCCCAATGAATGAAAGACGTTAGTTAGTGGTAGAATTTGGGACCTGTACCCTAATCGATCCTGAGTTAGTTCCAGAGTACCACCACTTTCATTAGGCTTTTCTGGCTGTGGATGAGATCTGCACCTCTAGAGGTGATGGGGAAAGACACATCAATGATGGAGAAGGAGTCAGCATTGCAGAGTTTGCTTTTATTTGTAATCCAACCCAGATTGTTCATTTGGTTGACTCTTCCCAAGTAGATCAATGATGCCAAGGGAACACTCTTGGTGCTGTGAGCTCTGTATCACACTTTTTAGAAGGTGACCGGGGAGGTACTCTCAGCTCTCAACAGTCTAACAGGCTGTTGGTCCAAGTGGGAGGGCCATAGATCTTTTCTCAGGCCAGGAAAAGATTGACCCTTGGTCTTCAAACTGGTGACTAGCATTGTCCGAGCACACCCAGACAGCTCCAGCTGTGGTTTAATCTGTTCGTAGTCCAGAATTTGTTAAAATGGAAAATGATGGATGAAGATGGAGGTGAGATAAAAGGAACTGGACTCAAGCCTCACTGGAGAGGCAAGGTGAGTTTGTCACTTTAACCTGAGCATAGACAGCAGGATCCGTGTATACAGCATTCTGTACACTCTCGATCAGGTGATCGCCGTTTTCTTTGGGGGGTTTGAAAATCATGCTGGCATAGGTAAGTACCTCCTCTGAGGATGAAAGCTGCAGATGAGGAAGGAAGAGGAGGAATGAGTCATTCTGATTTGGAGGAAGGTATCTCTTAGAAGCAAGTGACATTTAAAAGCAACTTGAAAGCTTGGGTCAGAGAAGACCCACAGAGATCAGAACCCTTTGAAGAATCAGTTGCCCAGTGTCCAGTGGCATCAGGCCTCCATATTCAGGAAACAGAGTGGCTGTCTTACCTTGGCTGGATGATCTGAAGGAGGATCCAGGGTCTGGGGATTGGAATGACCTGCTGCAAGTGCCAGGAAGAAGAGGAACAAGTCTCACCCATGGGGCCTGGAGGGATTAGAAGCTTCTTTCTTTAATCTTGGGTGAAGGGACAGGGTAGTGGGGAGGTGCTGGAGGTGGGAAGGGTGGAGGATGAAGAGGGCCAGGAGAGAAGTGAAGGGGTTCAAGTCCTTAATCTGTGGATAGCCTGGGCTCTGTCTGATTTACTCCCCTCAAAGCTACCTCTATTCTTGATGGCAGAGAAAGAAGGGCTGTCACAGCTCTTGGAGACTTACATTTTCTGAAGCTCTTTATGATGAGGAAGACAAAGGCCATCAGCAGCAGTGTCAGTATAACCCCAGCAAAAAAGGCCAAGACCAAATATTCTTTGCTGTTGTGGTAAAGAAAGGGGGCAGATGACCCATGGGACTTTTTGAAGGCCTTAAGACAAGAGGGTGACCCTTTCCACCTATGGGTAAACCCCTGAAATAGCTTTCACACTGGTTAGTCAACTTGCAATCTCTCCTCCCAGTTTTCAACTTTTGGCTTTCAGGTTCCGGATCCACTTGAGGTGTCAGTAAAAGCTGCGGGCTCTGTTCCCCCTTAAAAATGCTCACAGGACTGCACATAGCAAATTTTATAAGTTTAGGGGCTTCGTGAGTCTCTCGAGGCATGGGGGACCCCAGATAAAGAGCCACACTCTGAAGGTAAAATACTGATTTACTACTACTGCTGTTTGCGGTCCCTTCTCCCCAAACCTCCCTCCCTAAGTCCATAAGGCAAAGTGGTCCACACAGAATCAAATGCCATGTGGTCTGAGATGAAATGGGAGGCATTTCTTGCTTACCTGGGGTGGCCAGAGAGGCAGGGTGCAGAGGTCACTGCCGAGGCTGTGATGGGATGGTTGCCTGGTCCCTCTGTGAAAGAATACAAAGGGGATTAGTGCATCGGCCACATCTTCTCCAGCCCAAGGGTCCCCATATGCTCCCCTTATCCAAGCAACCAGTGGAGTCTAGCCATGGGGGCTACAGCTCTGCAAGAGAAGGGAACATTGTTTCTTAAGCCTGTATTTTTTAACATGAAAACTACATCAGGAGCTTAAACAATAATCAGCTACACAAGTGAAAGGAGAGCCTAGTGTTTCTGCAGTCCCATTTGTCCCTGTAATGACATTTCAGAGCTCTCTCTCAAAGATTTTAATGAGACCTAGAGACATCTGCTCCCTGTGACTTAAGCAGAGAATCTCAAGGCCAGGGGTTAAAGACCAAAGTGATACCTAGAACTGGCATTTCCCGAAGTCCTGGGGAATATGACCCTAGAAATTGCTGTCTTTTTTTGGTTCATTTGTTTTTTAGGGCAGCTATTAACAGTGACTAGCCAAAGGCAGCCTTGGTGAAGGGACTTCCTTGGAAGCTCAATGCTAAAGAATCTGCCTACCAAAGCAGGAAACACTGCTTCAATCCCTGGGTCAGGAAGACCCCGATGGAGGAGGAAATGGCAGCCCACTCCAGTATTCTTGCCTGGAGAACCCCATGGACAGAGGAGTCTGACGGGCTACAGTCCATGGGGTTGCAAAGAGTCAGACACGACTGAATGACTGAGCATGGTCACACTCAAGGGAAGTGAGCCAGGGTCTCAAACTACCAAGATGGTCTAATGTTGATTGAGCACAGAGACTCGCTTTACTCATATTTGGAGGATCAGATAGTTCTCCCTGTGTTCCCATTTCCATTCTTCTTGGCATTAGATCCTGCATCTGATTCTTCCAACTTCAGAAATACCATCCCCTGACAACCCTTCAGCATAGCGTCCAGTGATTCCAGTCAATCTGAACTCAGCATCAAGGTAAGTAATGGGTTCTGCTGCAGACTTACTATCGTTTGGTTCAGGTTTGGACACTTGGCTTCCCATGTTGCCTTCCCCTGAGAATTAAAAAAAAAAAAAAAAAGGTAGNACCCTTCAGCATAGCGTCCAGTGATTCCAGTCAATCTGAACTCAGCATCAAGGTAAGTAATGGGTTCTGTTGCAGACTTACTATCGTTTGGTTCAGGTTTGGACACTTGGTTTCCCATGTTGCCTTCCCCTGAGAATTAAAAAAAAAAAAAAGGTAGGTCTTAGAAAGCTTGGAAAAGAGGCAGCAGAGGGGCCAATTCTGAGATTGTGATCTTAATATAGGAGCTGTAATGAAGAAGAGAGGCAAATGGTGGGAGGGTGTTCTTGCGAGGTCAGTGGTCCCAAACTTTACAGCATGAGAACCGCAGTTCAGCAGGCAGGCCTCAGCTCTGTGATCTCATCAGGGCATCAAGNGCAGAGGGGCCAATTCTGAGATTGTGATCTTAATATAGGAGCTGTAATGAAGAAGAGAGGCAAATGGTGGGAGGGTGTTCTTGCGAGGTCAGTGGTCCCAAACTTTACAGCATGAGAACCGCAGTTCAGCAGGCAGGCCTCAGCTCTGTGATCTCATCAGGGCATCAAGAATTGGCTGAAAGTTCCAGAACAGACTCATACCAACCAGCTCATAGGAGACTAATGTATGAACCAGAATAACATAAGAAACATGTTTGTATAGCTAGTGCATTTCATCAAAATGTATGAGAAAGCCAATTAAAACCAAAATTTTTATTGATAAACAT
This sequence comes from Oreotragus oreotragus, assembly GCA_006410675.1. NCBI lineage: Eukaryota > Metazoa > Chordata > Mammalia > Artiodactyla > Bovidae > Oreotragus > Oreotragus oreotragus. The sequence goes on from SJYX01023732.1 coordinate 101,165, forward strand.
AAAATTGAAGTATGAAAGAAGCAGAATCAATGATTTTAATATTGAGTGTCACGTAGGTCTGATGCATCGGCTTCGGTCTTCCCTAGTGGAGCTGGGCACTAACTTGCTCTTGGAGGTCCTGCATCAGACACTTCTATTTTGTTCAAATATTATCTTTTCAAGCATGACAACGTCTTTATATAAGCTATGGTTCTTTCATGTTAAACTTTCTGTATTTCCCCTCTTATTTATTTATACAAAAAAGTATAGAGTACCTAAAAGCAGAAAAGTAAAATCACGCAAACTTCCACTATCCACTGTTAATATTTTAGTGTATTTCCTTCTGTTGTACTTCCATGCATCTTTTAAAAGCTAGCTGAGATACTTCTTCATATTTCCTTTTCTTTTCTTACTAAGTGTTTCATCATAAACATTTTCCTATTTCACTGAAAATTTCTATAAGCCTCTGAGTGGTGATAGGTCCTTCTGTTGTAACTATGTACTATAGCTTGCTTTTCTAGTTTCCTGCCTGTTGATAAAAATTATTTCCACTTTAAACAAAATAAAATAACAAACAATTTTAGGAGGCCACAATTTTACTACATACTCAGACAAACCCCTGAGAAGAATTTTTAATTCTGCTATAACTACTGTATTTTAAGGTTATTTATTTAGACAATAAATGACATCAATTATTTGTACTTAATTATTCAGCTGTCAGAAGTGAATTAATTTCCAAGTCCTTGGACATAGGGAAAAATTGTGAGGACACCTCATTGCCATGTACCAGTTACAACAGCAAAATTATCAAATGCCTTACAATCAAACAAACTTTTAAAGATCATGTAATCTAGGATAACAAGAAAGACGCCATGGGGAAATTTGGTGAGAATTTTGAGCCATAGCGATAGAAAGTCCATCATCCATAGCAGAATCCATAGGGGTAACAATTTTTTCAGCACTTTTTGCTCCTTTTCTAATTTAAAAGTCAATAATCAAGAAAGAGGGGATATATGTGTACATATTGCTGATTCACCATGTTGTACAGCAGAAACCATCACAACACTGTAAAGCAATTATATTCCAATAAAAAATAAAAGGCAACATAATTAAACATAATGATAAGAAACAAAAAGTCAACAGTGTTCTTTGTAGAGTACTGTAAAATATTTATGTAGTGTTTTTAAAATATTGAAATATGTGTTTTCACTAATCATAGTATGAATTTATCCTATGAATTTGTACTAGACCGTATCACTGGGGAGGTGGGGGAGGGGAGGATCATAGGTTTCCATAAAATCTTAACCTTCCCATGAGTGGTTCTGAATTTACAACCACCCCAAAGAAATGTTAGCAGAGTCACCTAAAACAAAAGCTGGGTCTCCCCATCCTGAAAGACAAAACCTTCACATGTTGCCACAGGGAAATAGTTAATGAATAGACGCTAGTTACGAATCCATTCTGAGAAAAACAGGAAGTATATACCCTTTGAAAACAACACTCCAAACATTTGACAGAAACATAAATTAAAATAGAAACAGTACTCTATATACATACTTTTTCACATTTTGTCCAGCATTGGAGAATCATACTGATTGCCATAAAATCCACCAACTAAAAGCAGCCATTCACATACAACCTTTTCCCGACCAGATAAGGTCAAAAACAGTAACTGAAACCACTAAAAATCAGATTAACATTTTGTTTTGGTGATTATTTCATCTATATTAAAAGACGGGGTGAATGTGTTTACCTTTTAAGACAAAGTCCAGTTGTAAGATGTCATTGTCTAAGACGGAGCTTTTCACTTGCTGCTTCTGTTATCATTCCTGTTTCTCAGAATGATGAAACAGTGATTACTGCCACTGCCACCATTAAGCTGTGTGTCGCAAAGATCTTGTCTCAAGGGCCAACTTCCTGTTTGTGGCAAACTATTTTTTTTCATTCTGCAAGCAGAGAACTTTTATATCTTTTGACACATGAATGCCTGAACATTAAGCGGATAAGACAAGTTTATTTCTAATTAAGTATTCATTGCATATGGAACTACCATGTCAGATGTTGTGGGGATCACAGTGGTGTGACATTATCTTTGTCATCAAGCATGTCATAATCTCGTTTATTCCAGCCAAGGAAGTAAGGTTGATAGAGAAAACTGAAAAGCAAATGGTGTTAAGTGTGGACTAGACAGGCTTTTAAATGTTTTGAGACCATGGAAGTCGCCAGCGTCCCTAGTGGCTTAGTGACAAAGAATCTGCCAGCCAATAGAGGAGACATGGGTTCGATCCTTGGGTTGGGAAAATCCCACATGCTGCGTGGCAACTAAGCTTGTGCATCCCAACTACTGAGCCTGCGCTCTAGAGCCTGGGAACTGCAAGTACTGAGCCCAAGTGCTACAACTGCTGAAGCTCACACACACAAGAGCCTCAGGCTCTGTAACAAGAGAAGCCACCACAATGAGAAGTACACATATCACAAGAAGTGTAGCCCCTGCTCAACACAACTAGAAATAGCCTGTGTGCATCAATGACAATCCAGCACCAGCCAAAATTTAAAAAAAAAAAAAAAAAAAAAATATATATATATATGGCATGGAGATTGCTTCAAAGGGAAGGGGGATCATTTACTTGTAAACATTTACCCATAAAATAATAAGTATACACATTAAATAGACACAATAGGTCATGTGCTATGGGTATTTCAGAGAGAAGGCAGGAAAGCTCATGAGGCTTACTGTCTAATTGGGGCACCCCACCCCAGTACTCTTGCCTGGAAAATCCAATGGACGGAGTAGCCTGGTGGGCTGCAGTCCATGGGGTTGCTAACAGTCGGACAGACTGAGCGACTTCACTTTCACTTTACTCTTTCATGCATTGGAGAAGGAAATGGCAACCCACTCCAGTATTCTTGCCTGGAGAATCCCAGGGACGGGGGAGCCTGGTGGGCTTCCGTCTATGGGGTCACACAGAGTCAGACACGACTGAAGTGACTTAGCAGCAGCAGCAGCAACAATAGAAAAGGAAATAACAGATTGATTACAGATTGTGTTCGGGGACATGAAGGAAAAAAAGAGAATGCCCTGCTGGGGAGTCAGTGACGGGAGGATGTCTTTAGATAAAATGGATGCCCCAGGAATTCCTGTCCACGGAGTGATATTTACGCTGAGAACCAGAGGATGGGAATGAGCTGGTTGGGCAGAGGGCCTGGGGAAGACAGTTCCAGGAGAGGGCAGAGTAACTCACAGGCCCGGGAGAAGGGAAGAGCTGGCAGGGCAGGCGGGGTCAGGCAAGGGAGGCCTGGAACATGCTTGGGGGAGAGGAAATGGACTGTGTGAGCAAGTTCCCAACCCAGGGACTGCTTGTTGGGCTTTGAGCGATGGGTTTCTGGGACATCAGCAGTGTTCAAGAGAGAGGCCTTGGTAAACGGTGAGACAGAAAATAGTTGTGTAGATAGATTTGAGATATACTGCGGAGGTCTTTAAATCCAAGCAAAAAGTATATTTTAAGTATTAATAAAGAACAACTAAAGATTTAGGAATTCTTGTGTGTGAATTCCAAACATGGCTTGTAAGGAAGATTGTATCACATCAAGTAAACTGTGGGTAAAGAAAAAGACAAGGAAATAAGCTGTGTTAGACATACAGGATGGAGTGGGACTCAAGAGAAAAGGCTCAGGTCACACAATAAGGAGGGGAAGTGGGTGTCAAGAAAAGCATCATAGAGGAGATGATGCTTGAGTTGCTTCTTGAAAGATGAATCACATTTTCTAGGCAGACAGAAGGAAGCGTATTCCAGGCAGAGGGACCATGTGAGCAAAGGCATGCTTTGTCATGTTTGTGATGTTCAGCGAAATGCAAGTATTTCATCATTGCTGATGCTACAGAGATTAAGAGTGGGTGGAATCTTTTTCCAGTGGGGGAATGGAAAAAGAAAGACTGTAGAGGAAGTGCAAGGCCCCATGATAGAGGACCTTAAGCAGATTTTCCTTGGAGACAGTGGAGAGACTGCTGAAGGATGAAACATGATCACATTCTGGTTTGGGCAAGAGTGTAGGAGGGACTTGTGCAGGCGACGGGGGGCAGGGAGTCCTTTAGTATGGCAGAGTTCCAGGTGAGGAACAAGGATGATCTAAGCAGAGACACTGGCCCTGGGGAAGGGGAGGCAGGGCAGAAAGATGATGAATCTAATCTTTTTCTAGTTGTGAGAGAAAGGTAAGGGGGAGAAAACTCAAGATAACTCCAGGTTTCTGTCTTGAATCACCAATTGATGGTGAGAATATAGAAGGTGAGTGTAGGATTAGACATATAGAATGAGCTTACTTTTGAACACATTAAGCCTAGGGTGCCTGTGGATTGTACTACTGAGCGATGTCAAGAGGGTAGTCAGATGCACAGGTCAGGGGCTCACGGAAGATCCAGAGCTGTGTGGTAGAGAGTACTAGTTCTCACCAGATCTCCTCTCTTGGCGCAGACCCTCTTACGGTTTAGTAGTGCCATGTGATAAGCTCTGGCCAATGGACGTAATGTAGTTCCCTTTTAGTTGAAGTGTTTAATTACTGAAGGAAGATCTCCTCTGACTCCTTCCCCTTCAGGGTGATCACAGAGATTTTGTGATAAGAAGATAAGGTTGAAAGCTCTAAAGTGGATCACTGAGTCACTATAAGGAGGATAGTTTCTCTGGTGGGTCACCTGGACCTAGAGTGGATTCTGTGTGAGCAAGAAATAAACTTTTCCACATTACACTCTTGATATTTCGGGGCAGTTTCTTACCTCAGTTGACTTATCCTAGCTAATACAACTTGGGATATAGATTAGGAAGCCATCAGCATACACGTGACAGTAGAAGCCACGGGGATGGATAAGATTATCCAGGAACAGCTTGTAGAATGAGAATAAAACATTCCTAGAACTCTGAGGAACACCACCACTTAAGAGGGGGTCAGAAAAAGTGGAGGAGCTTCCTTAGTGACTTGCTGGTAAAGAATCTACCCGCCAATGCAGGAGACACAGGTTCAGTCCCCGATCTGGGAGGATCCCACGCGCTGTGGAGCAACTAAGCCCGTATGCCACTATTATTCTGTGCACTAGAGCCCACGGGCTGCAGCTACTGGAGCCCACACACGCGAGCGCCCCTGCCCCACAACAGAAGCCACTGAAATGAGAAACCCGAGTACCACTAGAGAGTAGCCCCCACTCTCTGAAACTAGAAAAAAGCCAGCACAGCAACAAAGACCCAGCACAGTCAAAAATTTAAAACATAAATGAACAAAAAAAATTTTTAAGAAAAAACACCATGGAGTCACTAATGGAAATTGAGAGGACACAGTGACAGCAGTAATAGCAAATGTAGGGACCAGGGAGGAAAAGAAGGAAAAGCTGTGAGCACCGAAGAATTGATGCTTTTGAACTGTGCTGTTGGAGAAGACTCGAGTCCCTTGAACTGCAAGGAGATCCAATCTGTCCATCTAAAGTTAATCAGTACTGAATATTCACTGAAAGGACTGACGCTGAAACTCCAATACTTTGGCCACCTAATGCTAAGAACTCATTTAAAAAGACCTTGATGCTGGGAATGATGAAGGCAGGAGGAGAAGGGGATGACAGAGGATGAGATGGTTGTATGGCATCACCGACTCTATTGACATGAGTTTCAGTAAGCTCCTGGAGTTGGAGATGGACAGGGAGGCCTGGCGTGCTGCAGTCCATGGGGTTGCAGAGTCGGACACGACTGAGACTGAACTCAATCGAACAGTGCCAGGTGCTGCAGAGAGAGAGGCTGATTAAGATGAGGACTGGAAAGAGTTGATCGGATTTAGAAATGAAGAGATCCCCATCTCTTTGCTAAAGCAGCTTGGGGTATGATAGTGGTGGAGAGTAAGACTTCAGTGAGTTAAAGAGTGAATGGAAATCCCTAGATGTACAGCAGATTAGATCTTTAAAGAGATCCTCTTGTTAAAGAACACCAACAAAGGCTAGATAAAACATTTGAAACACCACAGTTTAAGGTGGTGCTAGTGATAAACAGGGCTCCCCTGGTAGCTCAGCTGGTAAAAGAGTCTGCCTGCCAATACAGGAGACATAAGAGACATGGGCGGGGAAGGCAATGGCGCCCCACCCCAGTACTCTTGCCTGGAAAATCCAATGGACGGAGGAGCCTGGTGGGCTGCAGTCCATGGGGTCGCTAACAGTCGGACAGACTGAGCGACTTCACTTTCACTTTTCTCTTTCATGCATTGGAGAAGGAAATGGCAACCCACTCCAGTATTCTTGCCTGGAGAATCCCAGGGATGGGGGAGCCTGGTGGGCTGCCGTCTATGGGGTCACACAGAGTCGGACACGACT